>PVKN010041783.1:0-10501 GCA_004027915.1 Capromys pilorides
GACAGGCCTTGGGTTCAAACAGTACACACACACACACACTCCTTCCCCTAGGGTAGGACTGGACAGGTGAGCAGTGGACAGGAAGGATGCAGACAGAGGTCTGTTAGCAGAGTCATAGGGCACATCTTAGAGTCCAAGGGAGCAGCACAGGGACAACACTGAGCCTTGAACATGAAGCTGCAGGTGACCCACTGCAGCTGCGGATGTCATTTGTTGTGGATGAAGACAGGAGCACATGTGCCTGTGGGAATCTCAGCCCGGCTTGTGGAGGTGAGGAGGGTGGGGAGGAAGAGCATGCGCATTCAACAGAGGTTACCAAAAACACAGGAGTGGGCACAGAGTGCCCGGATATGCAGCGGTGCGCTATAGGAACCTGGACCAGAGTGTGCGCTGGGACTTCAGGCTAGAGAAGACAGACACAGCTACAGCCACTAGTAATTCTACCTGACAAGAGGGGAAAATAAAGAGATAAAATGTCATCACAACTTTAAGTGGGGCACATGAACCAGCAGGGCATGAAAGCTGGTATCTACCAATAGTCAGAATTGGGTTTACATCTAATTCTGTCACTTAGGAAGGTGTGACTTAGCACACATCACATTGTCTTTGTTTGTAATGTACTTAGGACAGGGTCTACAGGGTCTCACTATGTAGTTTGGACTCGCAGTGATTCTCCATTTTCGGCCTCTCAAGCACTGGGATTACAGGCTCAAGCTCCCCCACCCCACCCAGTTTCAATCAACATCTCAGTGCGCCCTGGGGGTGGGGCCAGCATGGCAGACGTCGCCTTATCTAAGCACTAGCTGTCTCATTTATGAAATGGGCATAGCATCTACTTTATAGGTGTTTTTAAGGACTCAAAGGAGATGTATGTTCAGTGTTTATCATCACATGGTCAGGAATGACAGCATTCCCTGAATATTAGTTGTTGTTATTTCTACTCTTTCGGCTTCTTCTTCCCAGGCTGCTTGCTAAAGACTGTGTCTGTATTATCCTCTCACACAGACTGTGCAGGCCAGTCCTACCTTAAATAAATGAGAAAATGAACTCTGTGGTTAACACAGCTGCTACCTAGCAGATTCGGCAGTTAATGCTCCATGAGTATTAGCCGCCGTTAGTATCATCAATAAAGGCTAGAAGCAAAATATTTTAAGTTCAGTTTCATTTTAGATACAAGTTCAGATAATTCACCCTACTTAGCTACTTCCTCATTTATTGCTACAAGGATAGGTACTTACCAAGCTGGGTATGGAGAAAAATACCTGTAATCCCAGCACTCAGGAGGCTGAGGCAGGAGTCCTGTGAGTTTGAGGCCAGCCTAGGTTACATAGTGATTTCAAAGCCAGCCTGAACTACACGTGAGATCCTGTCTCAAAAGAATTACACACACACACACATACACACACACACACACACACACACACCCCAGCTACTTACAAATTACCTCAGTTTGTGCTTGAATCTCCTAATGATAGCAACTATCAAGATATTAGACTACATAATTATTATATTATAGCCATCATTGTATGTTTATAATTATTATAGTAATTATTTTATATTGTTATTATAGTAATTATTAAGTATCAGAATAGGTGCTCATTTAATTCTCATACTAATCTTTTGAATCAAGAAGTACTTTTTTTTCTTAAATCTATATTTCTTTGGTACAGGGTCTCGTTATCAACTCAGACTCGCACTGATCCTTCTGTCTCAGCCTCCCTAGCACTGGGATTACAGGCATGTGCGACTGTTACAGGCAGCCAAGTTAGATAAAATTATTACAGGCAGTCAGACAGGGCCAGGCCTTCGAAGGAGATAACACAGAAGACAAGAACCTTACAACTGTGGGAGGGGCAGATGCTCCTGCTGTGGGCCAGACCTAAAGACCAAAGATCGAACAAATGCAGACCTCCCTAAAGATTAGCATCCGGGATTGATCTTCGCCCTGAGAAAGCCAGGAAGAGTCATTATCTGATGGCTACCAGATAAAGTCCTGTTTTACGTTCTTGCCCGCTTGCTGTGTGACTCCCTTCCCATTTGGTCCCAGACCTAATCAATTTTACCTGAGCAATGAAGCTTATAGTTCCCTTGGTTGACCAGTTTTGTCCACCCCACATCTACCTAAGCAAGTTCCCATTTTCTCCACTTTAGCCCCACATGATTTTGCCTTATAAAAATAACCTGGAAGAGACAGCTTCCTGGGCACCCCCCTCAGACCCCCTTTCTGTCCTTCTCAGACAGAAGCTTTCTTTCCCAATAAAGATTCTACTTTAAACCTCCATTTGTTCCTAAAATTCGTTCTTCTGTTTTAGAGAACATGAACTCATCCCAGGTCAGGTTGGGAGATCAGTTTTCCCTATATCACTTGGAGGTTCCCTGCATCATTACCATACCAGCAGGCATGGCATGCAGTACCAGGGACCCAACCCAGGTGCTTGCCCTTGCCAAGCAGGTGCTTAGATCACTGAGCTATCTCCCTAGCCTCTGGAGAAGTATTATATCTCCATTTTGCAGTTAATCTTAAACCACTTGTCCCAGTTACAGAACCACCAGAGTTCTGCTCTGGGGAGTGGAGGAGTGACTCCAAACTGAGCCTGCTTAACTCAAGGGCAGTGGTTTCCCATCTCTTTCTTTACTTTCGCCTTTTCCCTCTGTTTCTTTTTCTTTATTCTCATTGCTGTCTCAAGGATGCTTTTTATTTTCCAGATCCAGCTATAGGATCACCAAACAGGAATACAGAAGGAAGCATGTGCACAATTTGGGAAAACTAGCACTTAATCCCACTAATGAGCAAAGGAACGCAAATTAAGATGAAAACGGTATTCACTTAAGCAAAAAAATACAATTATATGTAGAAAGCCCAAGCCCAGGGGGAAATCCTCCCATTTCCTGTGCCAGTGTAAAAACTGGGTTAGTGGGAGGCAGTCATCACCCCCAAAGGGCAATTCCATTTCACAGCTTCAATCACAGTCACGGGGCTGCTTGGGAATTTATCACAACGCTAGGATGGAACTGACGTCCCTCCCCCTGGGAGTTCCGCTTAGAAGGGGCTGGCCTGTTACACCCACAGTCTGCTCTGCTTCCTGCTTCCCAGGGTGAGCTGGGAGGGCCTGCTCCGAACCAGGTCTCCACTCACTACTACAGCACCCTTGGTTATTTATTCAGAGAGGGGACCCCAGGACACCCCGATGATCAGGGCTCAAGAAGTAAGACAGAGCTCATCATCCATCCCCGTATGGGCAGGAATCACCAGTCTCCTTCTCAGCAGGCACCTCCTCGCCTGGCTTTGTCACCAAGCCTCCTACTCCCCTCCTCTCCTCTTGCTGAGCTGACACCCACCTCACTCCAGCCCAAAGGACACTGGTTTCTCTTCAACACCCTTCCCTCACTTGCATGTCTGGAGGAGAATGAGGCCCATGGCTCCCCACCTATGAGGTAATTCTGGACACTGTCTTCATCTCCCACCTGGAGCTGGCCGACTTCCCAGCAGTCTGTGGGCTTGAGCAATTGAGCTTGGTCCTGGCTGTTCCCGGTGCTCTCCCTGGACCTAGCTCCATGCTGTAAGCCCGCCAGGTCTTGAAGAGCACACACTTAGATCTAAGCACTTCAGGCTTTGACAGGGGCATGGTAGAGAGCAGGGAAGGGGGTCAGGGAGCATGGGGTCAGGTATCCTCCTGCACCTGCCTTTGCCTGGTATTGATTTTCTTCCATCCCTCACTCCTCACTGCCTCATAAAGAAGCCAGGGTAGTAAAGTTGTCAGGACATTTTCACAAAGAAAGACACGCTGAAAGGAAGTGTTGTTAGTGACTCTTAAACAAAAAGGGACAGGGTAGCGCTACAGGAATCTTTGATACCCCTGTGGGCGGTGGGTGGAAACCCCATTTGCAGATGGTCAGCACTGAACCGGGCATGGTTGCTGGTGTCCCTGAAGCTGAGTGGACATCTGGGTCTCTGGTAAGAAGCGCAGCTTACAATGAGGCTGCCGAACTGGTTTCCTTTCCCAAGGTGGGGTGAACGCTTAAATGTTGGGGGCCCCAAAGATCCTCTGGCTTTGCACCCCTAGCCTGGGGATGAGAGGCAGATGGAAGAGCTGACCCATCCTCTGTCACTAACCACCTGTGCATCAGGAGAAGCTCTTGTCCACCTTGATGGGTTGCAGGGCAAGGCAAAGGTGTTTTGTCTGGCCAAACAATCTCAGGTCAGCATCCATCTCTGCCGCTTCAGCCTTATGGTGGCATGAACTTTCTGAGACTCAGTGACCTTCTGTTTCAAAACAGGGATATTTATTACCTGCTTGTAGGGATGCCAAAGTGTAAATATGAAAGCGGAATCCCCCTTTTAAAAAACTAATATAATGTCTCCCAGATGTGCATTCAATAAATGTTTCCCTTTCAGTCACGGTTCAGAGCCTTCAACCCAATCTCTGCGTGACCTTTCTTGTTTTAATGAGGGCTTGTGGGTCTGCTCTAGGGTGTGGTGTCTCCCTGGTGTGACAAAGCCCCTCCTAGGGCTACCAAGCATTCTTATACCAGGGCATAGGGCAAAAACAGTTAAGTGGGAGAGTGGAAGTCATTCATTTTGGTGACTTCAAACAGTAATGGGGTTTAGTGGCTGACAGTGGCAACTCGGTGTTCAGAGATGCAGAGCCCAGCGCCTGGCCCAGAGCATGCGTGCGGCAAGCACGTGGTGTGCGCAGTTCTAGCAGGAGTCCCCACAGTCTTACTTCTCGCTCTGCACGTCCTGCATAATACCTGTCCCAACCCCTGAAGAATGTCCCTATCCCTGTCCCTGCTGTGAATGCAGGGGTTTCATGCTAATAAAATAGATGGTGCAGATGAAGGGGTTTTTGCAGGTGTCACCAAGTCCTCAATTGGCTGAATTTAAGTTCAGCATGAGGGACATTATCCTGGGTGGCTCTAATTCCACTAGGTAAGAGGTCTTAAAGAAAGACTGGGCCCCTCCAGAAGGGACAGGATATCCACCGGCTTTGAAAACACCGCGACCACCACCACCACCAACAACAACAATTCTACAGCTGCAAGGAAATTAATTCTGCCAACCACTACACAAACTTGGACAAGAACCCAAACCCAAAGTCTAGCCTGGCACCTTGATGAGACCTTGACCAGAGGGACTCAGCTCAGCTATGTTCAGACCACAGCAATCCAACCAAGACAAGCTACGAGATCATGCAAACGTCTGCGTCAGGCAGAAATGTCAGAGGAAATGCAATACAACATTGCAATTTTAGAAAAATTGGTATTAGTAGTAAAAAATTTAAAAAAGGAACAGAATCCTGCCACCATAACCCAGGAGAAAAAACATAACCAAAACACTGGTCTTTTTGGAAAATGATTGCTCATCACCCTATGAAATAAGACTCCATTCCTCCAGTTCCAGTATATTCTATGCACAACCTGATGAAGTGTGTCTTAGTAGCAAGCATTGCAAGGGGCTGTGCTTGGTGGAGGAAATGCAGGCTGATTCTAGACACTGGGGTTAGAGGCAGGGAGAAAATGTACAAGGATGTTATTTCAAAAGATGAATATAATCCCACCTCCATTCCCACTGGTAGGTGGTCCTCGGCTGAGGCTCAGACTAAATCATTCTGAGTTTCTCGTCTCAGAGAGAGAACGAGCGCTAGACAGTGAGAAAAAAGAAATATTTCAGTTTCGGGTATTTGGAAAGCCAGGCCCCAGGGGCAGTCAGGAAGAGTTTGGATTTAAGTAGAAGATTGGCCGAAGGCCAGGTGGAAGGACGCTGGTGATGCCTGCCTCCGTGGGGTGAGGGAAAGTAGTCAGGAAGGGATGAACACATGGGCACTGCGGATCTCTGAGGAAGCGGCCTTGCTAATTGAGTACCTTGAGCAAGCTGAGCTCGGGGCCAGGCAGACTCTTCAGAACAGTTGAGGGAAACAGAGAACATGGAAGACGTGGGTTCGTTTCCTTTGTGTAACCAAAAGGGGCAGTAAAGTCTAAGAAGAGAAATGCTGCACCATGTATGGAGCAGGGCTTAGGCAGCCCACAGGGGGTCTCCACAATCCAGTGGGGCACAGGAGCAGCAGAACTGAATGTGGCACGGAGGGGACAGAGAGGAGTGAAGACCTTGACAGTGCCAATGAGCCAGGACAGCCCCGAGAGCTGTCCACTGTGGAGAGACAGCACTTCAGACGTGATAGTGTCTCCCAACCCTAGAACTTGGGGGCAGGAGGTTGTGCATGTGTAACTGAAAGACTTTCTGTTTCTATCATCTGGGAAGAAGGGGTGAATTGTTGAGTGAAAATGATGCTGAATTCTGTCAAAATGAATTTTTAAATTATGTTTCACAGTCATGAAGTCATTAGCGTACTTGTGGGAAACCCGGTAAGAAATGAGGGTTGGGTTTCCAGGAGGAAGAAGCCTGGGAAGAGGTCACCAGGGATGTCCCAGATGACGAAGGCTTCCTTCTTCACACTCTTGTCCTCCTGGTGACTGCTCAGGCCAACGGGCTGTCAGCACACAGGAGGTGGGCAGAGGCTTGAGGTCCCTGTTAACACCTGTTCTCTCCCACGGCCTTGGGAAATCTATGTATCATGTGTAGAATCCCAGGGCAGCCTTCTAGAAATACACAGCTCAACTGACAGCCAGCACTGACATGTGCACGAAGCCGTTATAAGTCATCCAGTCCCCCCAAAATTGCCAGAGGGACCCCAGGCAAAAGCCAGTCTATGAGCTATTCCCCCCGCTGAGCTGGTTAAATCAGTCATTATATATCCTGCCATATTGTGAGGTGTTTAGTTATATAGCCAGAGATGATCCCTATAGGGCCACAGGAAGAAAATGTCTCAGGGAAACTGTGAAACTGAGCCACAACTCAAACTGAGCTACAATCTGTGAGGCTGAGAAAGCTCAGCACAAAGCCATGACCAGCATCACTATGCATTTCTTTTGAACCAGAAGCCATTACTCTCTTTGGTTCCCTCACTGACCCAGTGAGCAGAGATGGAGTATAGGTAAGAACTGAGGCCCAAAGCATTCATGAGAAAGCCCCAGGTGTTCCACTGAGTCCAACTCTCAACTCTCCTAGCACACTGTAGCACTTACCTGAAGGTGGAAGGAAATCTTGATGGGACCCCGGGAGCATAATAGTGAAGTCCCCTTCCTTACCTTTCTGGTTCTTTCTAAGACCCAGCCCCAAACCTGCATCCCACCTAGCACAGGCTCCTCTTCTCCCAAAGCAAACAGAAGAGTGAGAGGGAAGAAGGCGGGAGGGAGGCTTTGTAACACCCTGGGTGGGAGCTGAAGATCACCATGGAGCTCAGGGATCTATGAGACAAAAGCATTTAACTCCCTTCTGTTTGGACAGCTGAGCCCAGCAGGCTGCCTTTCCCCTAGCAAGCGCAGCAGCTACTCTGGCTGAATCCTAATGATGGGCAGATGCAGGGGCTTCTCAGGGGTGATGTCCAGCTGCACAAGGTGAGTCCTCTCCAGTGACTCCATCCTGTCCTCTAGAAATACTTCAGAATGTTTAGGGTTCTACTGTCTATCGCTTTTGACTGGATTTTTTTCCCCCCCAATTAGGCCTGAGAAGCAGAGAAACTAAAGCTGAGTAGGTGCTAAAGAGGAAGGGGAGGAACAGTCTCCAAAGAAACACTCTAATTCACCAAAATTTTGAATAGGTGATTCTCCTGAACCTGAAAGTCACATATGTTTGTGCACACCTGTAATCCTGGTTATGTGGGAGACTGAGGCAGGAGGGTCAGAAGTTCAAGGTGAACCCTGGCAAATTAGCAACATTCTATCTCATAAAATAAATATCATATAATGAAATCATAATATCATCAAATAGAATAAGACCCAAGTTGATTGGGATATAGCTCACTGGAGGAGTGCTTGCTTAGTATGCACAAGACCTTGAGTTCAATCCCCAGTCCCAAAAACAAAAGCAGATCTCTGCGAAGGACCTTTTCCTCTTGGGCAGCTCTGACCCAGCCTGTCACCCTGGGTTGATGCTGCGTGCAGCCCTGAGATTCCTCTTTCTTTTCTTTTTGCAGAAGCAGGGATTGAACTCAGGCCCTTGCACTTGCCAGGCAGGTGCTTATTCTACTAAGCTATCTCCCCAGCCCATCTGAGACTTCAGAGAGCATCAGCCCACATGTGTGATCCTCTAGGGGAATGGTCTCCCTAGAAATGCTGGGTCTTTGGCCTTCTGAAACTCAGAGACAGCATGATATATGCAGAATATGGTTGTCTTAGTTACTCTTCTCTCATTGCTGGGACAAATACCCAACACCAAAGGAAAGGTTTATTTAGATCACAGTTACTAGAGGTTCCAGTCCATATTGTCCTGGCTCCAAGGCAGAGCAACACAAGACAGAGAGCAACCTTTCATGGTGGCAGCCAAGAGCAAAGGGAGTGGCAGCACCTCAGACAGCTAGCTAGCCTCTTTCCCCTTCTTACACTGTAATGCAAATTACCTGGCCCACAGCAGGTGCAGCATCCAAACACACAGTAATGGATCAGAAATTCCAGAAGCTGCCCCATCACTTCAAGAGGCTTTGAGAGGAATAGCTAGACACAAACCACAGCAACAGTGAAGAGTCCTAGCTGTCTGCCTTACAAGTCGCTTGCCTCCGTCCTATGCTTCTTATCTATAAATCAGAGAAATTACTATGTGCCTTGCTGTGTAGCTCAGGGCCTTAATGGAGTAACTCGCAAGTGACTTCTGAGTATCTTGGGCACTCTTGTTACCAATGTGCTCAGCAGGACATCAATAGGCATCAGCTCTTTCCCATTTTTCCACACAAGTAGTTCTTGGAATGGTGAATGGCCAGCAGGTTTATAATTTTTATTTTGTCCCAAAAAGCAGAAATTCTTCATTTTGTTTACCAAAGGCAGGAACTCTATGCTCAGCATTTCTTTTAAAGAAAAATCTCCCCAAGGTTCTTTGAGTCCTCTGCTAAACTGGAAAATCCAATTCACGTCTCTGGGGTGGACTCTGTTGACTGCCTACCCTGCAGCTGTTTCTCTTTCTCCTGCACCTCCATCTAATCTCCATCTAATCTCCTTCCTTTAGCACCCTGATTCCTCATGGACAGTTACATTCCTCTTTGGCCACGTGTTCCAAGAAATGGGTCTCCACTTCAGCCCTTAAAGGTTTTCCACCGGCCTAAGCCTGGGGCTCTCAGCCTCAGCACCATGTGTCTTTTATATCAGATCTCTTTCTCTCTCTGGCGTGGCTCCGTATGCATTGTAGGACGGTTCAGCAAAATCCTTGGTCTCTACCATTAACACACCCTCTCCTCAGCTGTGATAATCCTGTGTGTCTCAAGACATCACCAATGTCCCTTAGGGGACAGAATCACTGCCAGTGCAGAACCCAGATCTAAGCCAATCATAGTGGTTCCATTCTCCTGGCCAGGGATTAATTTAGCTATTTTATGAGACACAATTTCTGGCCAAAGTGACCATGAAGAAGTCTATGGTTTGCTATGGTTGGTGTGTAGGTGTCCCCCCAAAGCCTCATGCAGTTATGGGGCAGCTTCTGGAACTTGTGATTGATTATTGTGGAAATGGGTGCTGCACCTCTCCTGGGGCAGGTGATTTGCATTTCAATGTAAGAAAGAAGAGAAGTTAGCTGCTTGAGCTGCTGCTAGCTCTCTCTCTGTGCTCTTGTTCTTAGCTGCTGCCATGAAAGGTTGTTTTCTGCCATGTGCTTCTGCCTTGGAGCCAGCTGAGCATGGACTGAAATCTCCAGTAACTGAGCTAAATAAACCTTTCCTTCCCTTGTTTTGAGTGTCAGGTATTGGTCCCAGCAACAAGAGAGGAGTAACTAAGGCATCTCTGAAAAGGTTTTGCACAGTCTTTCAAAGAATGGGCAGCTCTCTTTCTTTCTGTTGGACATTTTTGGGTCTGGTTATAATAACCAAAACTGTAGTAGTCATTTGATAATAGTTGTGACTATCTCAAGAGCAAAGCTTGGGCTGGGGCAATAACCTGGACCACCGAGTTTGATCCTGGTACTGAAACAGTATGGTAGCACATACCTATAATCCCAGCACTGGGGAGGCTGAGACAGGAGGATCACCAAGAGCCTGAACTGCATAGTAAGACCCTGTATCAAATAAATAAATAAACAAACAAACAAACAATCTTTTTGGAAAAAGAAGCAAAGCCAACTCACCAAAAGACAGACTGAACCCGAGTCTTTGATGATGTCAGGGGGCCCCCAAGCTACCCAAGGCAGGAGCTCCTTCACAGCTGAATCCCCGCTATGGATCCACTATGTCCTAGAACTTGGTGCTGCCACAGTAGACAAGAGAAACAGATGCCCTGTACTCACAGTTTAGTGGTTTGAGTGCTTGAGGCACTCTGAAAGGATTTTCTATTACTTGTTGCCAATGGCAACCAAACTAATACAACTGCCAAATGCTACCGTTTGTCAGCATTGCTAGAGTTTTTGATGAAGCTAGGAGAGGTTTTCTCGCCTTCTGATTCCTATCTGAATACCCACATGAGCTAT
>PVKN010041784.1:0-10495 GCA_004027915.1 Capromys pilorides
TTAAGATTGGAAATGATTACTTAGAAAACTTTACTAATATTATCAATGAAGAAAAAATAATCACTATGTTGAATTATAAAGTTGACTAATTTGTTTACCAAAATGCAACTCTAAAAGATGATGTTAAACAGGTAGTAGGATATTATAAACTAAGATATGTTGGGAAGATATACATATAAATATACATATACATGCATTCTTCTTGGGTTGTTATATTACATTTTCTATGCTCAGTGAGGAGAAAGATAACATAATAGGGTGAAAGAGTATATCTGAAGGTCAGTAATCATATGAAAAGTTTCTCAACTTTAATAGAAATCAGGCAAATGTAATGTGTATTATAATAAACTTTTACACACATTTCAGAATTAATATAAATTATACCTACTGGCAATATTTAGTGTTATCAAGAAAATGATCAAGCACAGCCACTGGGGTTCTTTCCTCAGCATGCTGTGCTGGCCCCACTTGCGGTGTGTACTGAGACAGTGATCGAGACTGGGTGTAGCGGTGCACCCTTATTACCCTAGTACTTAGGAGACTGAATACAGGAGAATCACGACAAGTCCAGTCTACATAGTGAGATCCTGTAGATCCTGTGGGCCTTGTCCTAAAATGCAAAACAGAAAAAAAAAAAGACAAAATTGATGGTCACATAAACTTATAGAAATGTACACTGGAATGCTATTTCCAACCTCCATTATAATTTCATTATAATTATAGTGTTGAAAAAATGCATGTCTTCTGTCCTATTCATGCTTCTATGAATCCATTTAAAAGAGTTGCATTCCTTTGTTCCAAGAAACAGGAATAGGCTGTTCATGACAGTATCATCTATAATACTTGAAAAAACAATGGAATAATAAATTAATGTAAATAAAAGCAGCCATCATAACAAAAACCTTCAAACTCAAAATCTTCTCTGAAGGATATATTAGACATAACGAAGACCACAAACATGAACACCAATAGAAAGAAGTTGCCAGCCAGGACAAGCAATTAAATACAGGAGAAAGACAGTGAATAAACATCAGGAAAGTAACATGAAAAAGAAATTTCAGTTACAATCATAAAAGGAAATACACTCGCAGAATGGATCAAGAGGCAAGATCCAACCACATGCTTCATTCAAGAAATGCATTTAACACAAAAAGAAATTCATAGAGTAATAGTCAAAGGATGGGGAAAAAGTACTCTACGCCTCAGGAACCCAGAGAAAACAGTGGTAGCTATTGGGTTGGCAGACAAGGTAAACTTCAATCCAATATTAATCAAAAGAGATAAAAGTTCACTGTCTACTTGTTAAGGGAAAACTCCAAGAAGAGATAACAATCATAACTACTTATGCCCCGAAAAGAGTTTCAAACTAGATTAGTATGCTGAGCTGTAAAAGCTTAAATCAATAGCTTTCAACATTGCCAGTTTTGCCGATAGCAATCCAAATAATTGGTGAATCAAAAAGATGGTTCTTTGAAAGAAGAGATAAATTTGATAAGCCATTAACCAACCTCATCCAAAACAGGAAAAAGTTTAAGTACTCAGAAGAAGGAGGAAATCATCAAGGAGGCACACAAACACAAGAGATCATCAATAAATACTGCGAGAACTTATAGTCTAAAAAAAATACATAAAAAATGGACAAATTCTTGGACACAATCAAATAATCAAAATTATGTCAAGGAAATATAAAAATATTAAATAACCAAATAATAACCAATTAAATTGAAAATTTATTAAAAATGAACCAACAAAAAAAATCTTAGGTCCAGGTGGATTCATTGTTGAAGTTCACAAAAAATTTAGAAAATAAATCATGCCTCTAATGCAGAAACTTTTTAAATAAATTGAATTTGAAAGAGAAGCAGTACTTCCAAAATCATTCCTAGGAGAACATGTTTCCTGAACCTTAGCCAAAAAGCAAAAAAAAAATTACAAGCATAGAAGAAAACTAGAGATGTATTTCCCCAACAAGCATAGATGCAAAAATCAGGCAAACAGAATGTAGAAAATCATTAAGAAGTTTACAAGTCATGAGTAAGTAGGATTCATACCAAGGATGCATAGATGATTCAACATACACACGTTAATAATTGTACTGCACAGTTTTAATAGAACTGAAAATAATAATTACGTAATCATCTCAATAGAGGCAAGAAATGTTTCACAAAATGCAAAAACCATTCATAATACAAAAAGAAAAAAAAAAACCTACAAAACATTGGCATAGATAGTCTTTACCTCAATCTGATGAAAGCCATCTATGACAAACCAACAGGAAGTATCATACTAACTGGCCAAAAACTGTAAACTTTCACTCCCAAAATCAGGGACAAGACCAGGATGTCCAATATTACCATGTCTATTTAATGCAGTTCTGAAAACATTAACCCGAGCAATCTGAAAAGAGAAAAAAATAAAAAGGGTAAAGATAGGGAAACAAAAAGTGAAACTGTTATTATTTGCAGATAGCATGATACTTTAAATAGAGAATATAAAAAATTCTAACATGGAATACCAAAAACTCCTCTGAAAACTTGTAGATGTAATATATAAATTCAGTAATGCAGCAGAATAAAAGTCAACACTCAAAAATCAATACAGCGTCCTTGTTCTTTCCAGGCAGATGTTCAGATTGCTGAGCTATCGCCCCAGCCAAGATGGACTATATTTTTAACTTTCATATTATGATCACCCTACAATGATTTTTTAAGTATTATTGTATATAAGCACCCCTCTTAGGACAGTAGGAACATCTCCATCTTAATGTAAGTGTTGGCACATTAATTTATGTATTTGACATCTGCTTTTCCATTTTCCATCCATTTATGATTTTTTTAATGTTATTAATTTTAATGAGAGAGAAATAACAATGAGACAGTTAAAAAAAAAAGGTTAGTAAGACAGTCACAATAATTAATATAGTGTATATTATTGTCTTCATAGTAGTTGTTTAGAGTACAAGATGCAGACATGATACCTTTTCTAAACACTGTTGGTACAAATATTTCTTTTCATTGAACTAAGAGAAAGTAGTTGTAAGCATAGTCCAATAGTCTCTGATAGTAGTGGCTATCAGCAGAACTGGCAGTGTCAGAAGCTATTGACTTGTGCCTTTCACAGCTCAGCATATTAATATGGGTTTACTTTTAATACCTCATGGTTAAACTTTCCTACTAGATGGTTAAGATCAAGTTCAAGGAGATACAGGGCCACAGGAGAAAGGGACCAATGATGTATAGTGTGCCTAAGGAGAGTCACCTAGAGAGAAAACATTCTCTCAGGCTTTCACAGAGAGCAAATTGATCAAGCAATGGCTGTGACTCATCCAGACAGCTGACACTGACAACAGTTCTACAAAACACTGTACATGGTTTCAGGGTAAATCCTGAGGGGATTTGACTGACCTTGTTAGAAAAATTACATTTTCTGTTATATAGATCTTGCATTTATGATTTTCTGATAACAAAATAATCCTTTGGTGGCTGGGGAGATAGCTCTGTGGTCTAAGCGTCTGCTTGGTAAGCATAAGAACCCTTGTTTGATCTTGGTACCATATGCCATGCTGTCCCAGGAACTTGGGAGTGCCTTGTTGTTCACCAGACCCTGGCATGATGATGTATGTCCTTAAGCCCAGATCTAGGAAGGCTAAAACAGGATGATCATTATGAGACTGAGCTGCAAAGCAAGAGCCTGTAGCAAATTAATTAATTAATTAATCAATTAAATATTTTAAAAACTCAACATGGTCCTTCAAATAAAACTTTCAACTCAACAATTCATTTTTGTGTTGTCCTACTTTTGAGATCATCAGTTAAAATAGTTTTTAGTTGGTACTTCCATTTCATTCTCCATAATTGCAGGTACTAACTTTGGGACCTCAATAGATTAATTTGCTCACATTGTACTTGACTTTGTCATCCTCATTTTAACAGTACATATACTCCTCAGTTATCTATCTTCCAATTAATGCATTCCTCTGGATGACATCAGCAGCTCTGACAGCTAAATATGCATGTGCAGAGAGTAGCATACATCAAGGTCTTCCTTATCCCCTTCTGTTAAACGTAGGATGATAAATAAATGTCCCAAAGCAGACAACCACAACCCTACAGCCCCACAGCCCCACACTGGCTACTGTCATTTATTTCCTTTCACATCCTGCCATCCTGATTGGATGTCCCCTGAAACTGATCTCCTACTGATCATTCTTTGCAAGCTTTTTTTTTTTTTTTGCTAACTCTTACCCTTAAAAATTGTTGTTAATGTTCATATCCCAGTTGTTCCTGTGGCTTTGTGCGTATATAGTTTGATCTGGAAAAAAAAAGAAAAAAAAGGTCTGTCAGTAATGCCAGTTCTGTTTTGTTTCTTGTCATTTGTTTAAAATCCACTTCATCCACAGACTGCATAAAAGGCACGATTTCCATGTATTTATTTATTTCATGTATGTATTTGGTGCAGGGTCTCACTATGCAGCTCGGACTTGTGGTGATTTTCCTGTTTTCATCCTCCCAAGTGCTGGCCTTACAGGTGTGTGCCACCATGCCAGAACTCATTTGCTAGCTCAGCCTACCCCGGGGGCGGGGCTAGTATAGTATCTGAGACCAGATATTGAACTCTAGTCCCATGCGCTTGCCAAAGCAGGAGCTTAGTCCCCTGAGCTATCTCACCATCTCAATCTCTGCATCTTATACTCACTGGACTATGTATACAGTGGTAGCACATAGCGAAAAACTCATTTGATTTCCAATTTTACTATTTACTCACAATTCTTTAATTTAACATGTATTAAAATTCCACAGAAAAGGCTGACCAAATAGCTCAGCAGACTAAAATGCCTGCAGGCAGGGGGTTCTATCACATGGCCTGAGCCCGCAGCGCACTAAAATAGCAATTGAGACTGGGAGTGGTGGCGCACAACCCCATCTCTTGGGAGCTGTAAAACAGGCGATCACTACGAGTCCAATCTAGCAGTGAGACCCTGAACACCCTGTAGATCCTTCCCTAAAAGATAAACAAACAAATAAACAAACAAATAAATAAAATTCCACAGAGATTTGCCTAAACAATATTTTTAATCCTAAATTCCTGAGCTTTTTGTTCTGCACTTCTGGTGTAGGCTGAAGAAATTCAAATTTCCAACAGTTTTCCAGGTGATGTTCCTTCTACATTTTTAGTTCTACAGAATAAATAAACCTGAATCTGGACACTTACAGTGGGCCAATACAGAGACAGTTTCATCTGTCGAAAGAGTTTACTTACCATTAAGAATATAACTCAAATACTGATTATCCTTTTAGTATTTTCTGAAAGTTTGTAAACCTTTTATTATAACCAATTTTACATATTTACAAGGAAAGTGTGTACCTAAGTCTTATATGGATGGAGGTGGTTGGTAAGTAATGTTGACTATTTTTCCTCCCATCTGAATTTATCATCCCTTTTCCTCTTCATCCAACTCTATTGTGAAGAAGCTGAGGTATTTATATCATTTCCAAGGGTTCTCCTACCTGTATGCATCATGCTTTCCAGATAAAACAGCATGTAGAAGGGCTTTGCTCCCTCCCTCTTCCCCAGCCCTGTCAACATTTTCTGAAATCCTCCTTGTGTGATTGGAGAGTACAGCAAGTTCAAACTCTGCAGGGCTGGCCCACCAACTCAGGCGGGAGATCAAGTTTCAGTCTTCACTCCAGGGCAGTCTGGGTGTAGAACTCGTTTGCTACAGGAAACAGCCTTTGCTCTTAAAGCTTTCTGTGAATTGGATGAAGCCTTTGCATATTGGCTTTCCTCCAGTTCCATGGATTTAAATGTTAAAGATGTTCAAAATGCCTTTCTATGAACTGTAGCACTGTAGTAGTACAGTAGTACAGCTTGATCTAAATAAAACATAAACTTCACATACACCTGGCATCTATCTGGATTTCTTCATGCATGAGCTACAACGAATGGCAGAAGGGTGGAGAGAATGAGATTACATAAATTAAGCTTTTGCCAAAGACACCCTTAACACAAAATAGTCTTTGTTTTATACTGAACAACTGCTTCTAAGATAAGAATACAATGTGTGACAACTGTGTTGTTCTCTTAGTAGTTGGTCATGGACATCTGTTTTGATTTTCATAAAACAAAAAAGAAAAATAAAAAAAGAAATTAATGGATAAGAAATATTTACCCAGAAAAGGAGTATAAAAAGCAAAACAATGTATTCTTTTAAGATTGTTTTTAATCAGGCAAAATAAAAGACAAATGAAAACCATAAATAAAAGGATATTTTTAGTGTCACCAATTTCTTTCTTTTCCTCCATGTCATCCTCATAGAGTAGAGCGACACATTTCTACCCCACACCTCTCATTTATTCATTTTCCTTTACGTTTTGTCTAAATGCTCCTGGAAAATAACCTCTACACTAAAGTCTCCTCAAATTATCCATTGTAAGCTTCCCTTTTTCTCTTGCCACAATTGAACAAGTAAATTAATTGATGGGTTTGGAAATTACCAGATTACTACTGCTTTTACCACAATCTCTAAAGACATTTCTCACAGGCTTTATTTCTGTGTTGCCCTGAGAGACTTTGACTGCTCAATATAATTTCCAATTTTACTTTTCAACCCTCTTTGTTTGCAGGAATATTATGTCCCCAGCCTCAATTGGCTGTTAGTACTATGAAGCAGGTTTGATATTTAAAAGAACAGCATAGAACGGAAGTGAGAACGGAAATTGAGCTGAATAACACTACACAAAATAGAAAATAATCTTCACTATCAGTCTGCTTCAATCACATTTTACTCTGTTGGAAGCGAAAAATAGCCCTTCCTTCAGGTCAGCAGTTGGTGTTATATATGCAATTGCAACTAAGAAATGTGGTACTTTTATTCACTTTCTCTAACATCTATCACTTAACTCTTCTAAATAGCAAATATATTGCTTTTTGCCCAATTTAGTAATGTTGGGGAAGCTGGCATTCGTCTAACCCTTTTTCGCTCTTCCTCCCTGTATACAGACCACAAACTTAGCTATAGGCTAAACAGTCACTGCTATGATTTTGTAGATTTTACCTTACAATGACAGAAAAAGAAAAAGAAATGTCAGAGCTCCTAATAGAATTTAAGCTAGATTTGAGGCTGTGACACATGCACATTTTGGCTTATATTCTTTTTCTCTAAAATAATGTTTCTAGTACCAGCTAACATAGAACATAATAGCACTTTACAATTATTCTCCTGCAGTAATTTTCATACTAACTTCATAAAGTGACTTTGAGTGGGTGTAATAGAACTGGACAATTATCCCACTGCATACATTTAGATAACTTTCAGAAGTTCACAAAGAATCCCTAATCATTGTTTTTAAAAATCTGTGATTATAAGTTCTAATCTCTACATGTAGATATGTACAAATGTTTCATAACTAAATATTTATTTTGTTCAGAATATCATAAAAAATATTACAGACTGAGTGGTTCATGCAAACAAAATGGGCTTAAGAGATCTACAGAAGCTGGATAACTGGGGTCTAGGCGTTGGGAGGTTTGATTTTTCCTAAGATCTACCTGACCAGAGTCTTCTAGAGGGTACATGGATCCTGGTGGTTCTTTGCTAAGCCAAAATATTTATTAATAAGAAAATAAAATATTATATTGAATTAGGCTGGGGATATTGCTTAGCAGCATAAGCACCTTCCTGGCAACCTAAGGTCCAGAGTTCAATTCCCAGCACACACAAAAAAATAATACTAAATAAAATTATAGAGATTGTATTGAATTAAAGTAAATCAACTTAAACTCACTTAACCTTGATTTACTACTTACAGGTTACACTTCTTTTTTATTTATTTTTTTAAAATGCATTTTGTACAGGGTCTCACTATGCAGCTCAAACTTATAGTGATCCTCCTGTTTCAGCCTCTCTAGCTCTGGGATTACAGGCATGGGCCACCATGCATGGACTCCATGGCTGGTGTGGTGCCAGGGAGGGAGCCTCGGTTCCTGCGCTTGCCTAAGCAGGAGCTCAGTCTGCTGAGCTATCTCACCAGCCCTGAAAGGCCACACTTCTGAACATATTGTATACAGAAGCTCTAACGATGAAACGTTCAAAATTCGAATGCTAAACTTCATAAAATTGTGTATCAGGAAAAACAGAGCACTTATATTTGATTATTTATGCAGAGAGAATATAGAAAAATTAAATAAGACATTTAAAAGATGTTTTTGCACAGGGATCTAAGGAAATGTAATATATCTGTGCATCTTTATATCATCTTTATATCTGTGCATAAGTGCTATAAAGTGGGTTTCCATTTTATAATCTACACAATGATTTTTTATTTGTGGGGTCTAATCTAGTGAAAGATGATTATATAAGGTTTTACTATGGCTGTTCTGCAGTACTTCTAGTTCTCTTATAATTTCTTTTGGCTCTTGGATAGTCTTCTAAGCTTTCTTTCTTTCTTTCTTTCTTTCTTTCTTTCTTTCTTTCTTTCTTTCTTTCTTTCTTTCTTTCTTTCTGCTATGACCAGCTCAGCCTGCCTTGGGTTAGGGCTGGTGCAGCATGTGGTGCTGGGGATCAAATTGCAGTCCCTGCAGTTGCCTAAGCTTGCCTAACCAGGTGTTTTAGACTATGGAGCTATCTCGCCAGCCCTCTCTGGTAGTGTTCTGATTAAGTGATTTTTTATAGTAGTGTGTTTTGATTTCATCCTTATTAATAGGGGGTTACCTGTAACTGAGTGTCACTTTGTACAATGTACAATTTTGAAAAAGGGCAATTCAGAAACAAGTTGACCTTCCAAGAATGAGGAAAGTCAATGTCGTGGAGATGTCCGCATATTAGAAAAAAAAAAAAAAAGAAAGAAAAAGTTCAGAGCTCTGCTTTCAGTAGTGTAGACGTTTTTGTCTGTGGCAAAAGGAATCAAATTCAAATCTAGCCTGATGTATTGACTTAGTTAAGCATTGTGTCAAAATAAAAACATCAAAACTTAAAAAAAAAAAAAAGTGCTGGGGATGTGATGACCCTGGGTTAAATATCAATACTGCAAACAAAAAGAATATATGAGTACAATAACTATATTCATTCTTGAACTTAATGAGTTAAATAGGGAAGGCTTTATGTATTGCTTAGAAGATGCCACATTGCTGTAGAGATTAAAACTGATTCAAACGACGACATAATTTATGGCTAACATGTTTGCACATGGTTTTCATTAGCATCTCCTTGATCCTGCAAGTTTTCTCAATTCAATGGTTTACATGTAAAGGGATTTTGGAGCTGGACAAGGCAGTGCATACATGTAATTTATGCAGTCTGGGAGGCTGAGTCAGAAGTGTGCAAATTCAAGCCTAGTCTTGGCAATTTAGCAACTTAATAAGATTCTGTCTCAAATAAATAAAAAGGGCTGGGGATATAACTCATTGGGAAAGCTGTGGGCTAGTTCTTCAGCAACACAAGCATATAACCACCCACACCCACACCAACACACATGCACACACACACACACATACACACACACACACACACACACACACACACACACACACACACGAGTAAAAGAATTCTACTCAAAAATTGTTAAATTTTATACCATTTGGGGCTGACCAAATAGCTCAGCAGATTAAAGCACTGGCAAGCATGCAGAGGGGCCTGGGTTTCAACCCCTAGGCCTGCCCTGCTGCCCCAGTCCCTGGGGTGTGCTGAGAGGGCAATTGAGACTGAGTTTGGAGGTGCGTGCCTGTAATACCAGCTATTGAGAGGCTCTAAACAAGTGGATCACTATGAGTCTGATGTAGTAATGAAACTCTGAACACCCTGTAGACTCTTTCTTAAAATACAAAAAAAAGAAAAAAAATTACACCATTTTGCAAGCCTATAAAGAAAATTTGTACATGCAGTGATACTTCCTTTATGATTGTTGCTGTTTTATAAAAATTACAGTGAATAATCTCCACTTTTTATTTTTTAATTTTTTTTTATATTTTAGGAAAGGGTCTACAGTTGTTCAAGGTCTTGCTACTAAATAGAATTCATAGTGATCCACCTATTTTTAGCCTCCCAAGAGCTGGGATTACAGGGGCGTGCCACGAGGCCCAGTTTCAGTCAGTAACTGAGCAAGTCCCAGGGTCAGGGCCAGCACGGCAGGCCCAGGGTTCGAACCCCTGGCCCCTGTGCCTGATTATAGGTGCTTTATTTTTTATTTTGATGGTTGTACTCATAATTTCTTCTGGTTTATTGAAACAAACAGTTAATAATTAATTTTTTTCTCACCAGTTCTACAACCTTAAATCTGATAATCTGAATAACCGCTTTGAAGATTACAATATACAATATAATAGTCATTGTTGATTTTCTATCATTTTGTTTTGAAATTCTGTATCTTTTCTAATGTTTTTATCTATTTCTTTCCTTGTCTCTTATTCTTTTATTACCTTTTTTGTTTTTTTTTTAAACAAACATTTACTTAAGAGAGAGTATAGCAATAATTGAAATGACATTAGAAGCAGCACACAT
>PVKN010041785.1:0-10496 GCA_004027915.1 Capromys pilorides
GGATGGGAGGAGAGAGGTTAACTAGGTGCCGCCCACCCCCCTTTGCTCCTTGCTGTTTTCCGATGCCATGAACCACTGCCCTCTACCTTGCGCTGCTCTGCTACTCTGCACTGGACCCAGCCAAGTATGGACTGAAACCTCCATAAACTGTGAGCTAAATAAACCCTTCCTTCCTTAATTTCAGGTATTTTGTCCCAGCAATGAGAGAAAAGTAACTAAGACACCAAGATTTCTTTCTTTTAAGAAATTGCTAAGCAACAAATTCCTTTTTATATGATTTTTTTCAAAGTACTCTCTCAAGGTCTTTCCTCTGTGCCTTTCTCTCTCTCTGGTCTGCCAATGCCAAAAAACATAAAATAGCACACACACACACGCACACACACACACCCTTCTTTTATGCCACTGTGGAAATTTAGGAAACTTCTAAGACAATGTGATGAGACAAAGTATTTAGACAAAATATTTAGAAGGCCTGATTCAAATCCCAGTTTGCCTATTGACATAGCACATTTTCAAAAATGTAATTATAATTTTATTATCTATTTGAAGACACACAAAACAGTTGCCTTCAAATACTCAAATTATAGGGGCCGGGGAGATAGCTAAGTAGAATAAGAGCTCGCCTGGCAAGCGCAAGGACCTGAATCCAATCCCTGGTTCCACAAACAAAGAAACAAAAAAACCAAATACTCAAATTATCTCACAGTGGAATATCAGCAGGTACAATGAGCGGATGACATGTGAAGGCTAATTTCAGTTAAATACAAAGGACTTTCTAGGCAGGTGTAGTGGCACATCCTGTAATCTCAGCACTTTGAGAGATCAGTGCAGGAGGCTGATTTCCCAGCCTTGGAAATTCAGTGAATTCCTGTTTCAAATTAAAAGTAATAAAAGGGTCAGGGGACGTCACATGTGAGAATGCTCTAGATTCGGTCCACAGTCCCACAGAAACAAAACAAAACCCCTTTCTAAATGTTTAAAGAAAGTCAGCAATTCGAGCCATTATTTTGAGAAATAACCCATTTCCTACTTGACCCTGAAACTGGAAAATTCTTTGCCATGGTGTTGTGAGCCTATTGAAACAAGACAGGATCTGAACTAGATTGAAAGTAGTAGATAACATAAATAAACAATTTTTTTTTTTTGGCAGGACCGGGGCTCGAACTCATGACCTTGTACTTGCTAGGCAGACACTTGTGCCACGAAGCTATCTCCCGGCCCCCATAAATAGATATATTTTTAAAAAATTTAGGGCTGGTGAGATAACTCAGTGGTCTAAAGCGCCTGATTAGACAAGCTTAGGCAAGCTTAGGCAGCTGCAGGAACCGCATTTGAATCCTTGGCACCACATGCTGTGCTAGCCCTACCTCTAGGACAGGCTGAGCCGACCATAATATAAATAAATAAAGTTTGAAAGTAGTAGAGAATGGTAGGTAAGCGTCTGAATTCCAACCATGGCCTGATCTTTGTAAGGAAGAAAATAATTTTCTGTTTGCTTTCCACAGGTCTTACTGAGGATTTCTGTAGTAAAAGACTGATTAACCAGGGAAAAACAAGCAAGCTTCATAACACATGTACTTCCTGTGTACCTGGGAGACAGTCCAGGAAATACCTGAGAGAAACACCCAAGAGTAAATCTCAAAGGAGCAGTTTAAACTTCCAGCTTAAATACCATTGTTTGCTGAAACAAAAAGAAGGGTGTGGGGAAAGGCTGGTTCTCGAAGAGCTTGGCAAAAGGAGGACAAGGAGGGAAGCTTGTCAGGAGTGACTCGCCCAGCCTGCTCCATCATGGGGTCTGGGGGTTCAGGCCCCTTTCTCTTCCTGGGTCAGAGGTTTCCTCTCTAGAGTTTGTCCCATCAAAAGATGATGACTGTTCTACTCTTGTTTTCAGAACTTTCCCCAAGTTGCTGTTTCTCAAAACAGCTCAAACTAATCTCCGTGCCAAACAGGCATCTTCACACGGCATATTCCAGTTTCTACAGAATTCTGTGGCAATGTGTTCTGAAACCTGCCGTTATTTACCAGCCTTGGAGAAATTATACTGCACTTTTGTGATGGAATTAGAAAAAAAAAAAAAAAATCAGCTAGTAATTAGACACCATAATAGGACAAAATGATATGGGGTGGCCCAGCACAGAGCTTGTCTGAGACCCACTTAGCCTTGACTGGCTGCACCCGAGCGAGGTAACCTGGCCCAGCCTGCACTTTCCAGCCTCCGTTTGCTAACTCGTTTCAAGGATTTTCTGCCCAGGAAGAAGAATAACTGGTGCTACCCAGTATTAAGTCACCGTGCTCTGAAACTTTTGTGTCTCCCCGTGCAAACCCTCTGTAAACTAAGCCTGAAGCTGGCTTTGGGAAAGATCCCCCATCAGCTCAGCAGTGTAATAAAGTTGGTGGCTTAACCACTACTTGCTGCAAAGTGTTTTCCATTCAGATTGGTGACACTTTGATTTTTTTTCCCCTGTGAAATGTTACATAATAAAGTGTGTGTTATTCATATGGGTCACACTCACACACATGCACACACACTAGTAATATAGGATTGGCTAAGGCATACCTGTAATCCCAGCATTCTGAGAGGCTGAGGCAGGAGGAACAAAAAGCTTAAACCCAGCCTGGAAAGTGAGACCCTGTTAAAACAAAGCAAACACACACAAAACCAAACAAAAGATTATATTGAAGGTTAAGTGAAACAATGAAAGGAGTATAGCTCAGGGCAGATAATAAATAACATGGCTGCTGCTGTAATTATCACGTCAGTATTTATATGTAGCGCAGGACATGTTGTAGCCACTTTCTTGTCACTGAGATCCAATACCACAACTTAAAGGAGGAGAGGTTTATGTTAGCTTTTTAACTAATGACCAAACTATTGGGGTTATCTTTTAAGAGACTATGGAGATTATTTGGGGCTTCTTATTAATGGACAAGGTTGGCTACCCCTCTATCCACCAATTGGAGTGCTGTGCAATAATCTTTCTCCATTTTATTTATTTATTTATCTTTTTCGCGACAGGGTCTCACTATGCAGTTCAGGCTGGCCTTGAGCTCACTTTTTGTAGCCAAGGCTGGTCTCGAACTCACACCGATCCTCCTGTTTCAGCTTCCCTCTCTCTCCATTTTAACACATTTTGTTTAATTAGCTTAAATATTTTGATGACCTGTGGGCCAACCAATTTTAATATCACTCAGCTCAACTGATAACTTAGGAGAAAGCATTTATTTTAATGTATTTGGTTGTTATAGGGTCTTACTATGCAGCTCAGACTCATAGTGATCCTCCTGCCTTCAGCTTCCCCAGTGCTAGGATTACAGGCATGTGCCATTACACTTGGATCCTGGCCAGCTCAGCCTACCCTGGTGGTGCTGGGGATCAAACCAGTCCTGGCACTTGCCTAAGATTGCCTAAGCAGGTGCTTTAGTCTGCTGAGCTATCTCACAGGCCCCAGGAAGCATGTTTTTAAATTTATATTTTATTTTATTTTTTATTTTTTAAAGTTTATTTATTTTCTTCAACCACATTTCATATTTGTTTGTGTTATGGCCGGCTCAGCCTTCCCTGGGGGGAGGGGTGCAGCACAGCATGTGGGGCCTGGGATCGAGCTGCGGTCCCTGCGCGCTGGCCTAAACTTCCCGACACATGCGCTTTAGACCACTAAGCCATCTCGCCAACCCTTAAATCTATATCTTAAAGCTCAAATAAAAAGAGGAACAGCTCTTAAAGCTCAAATAAAAAGAGGAACAGCTTTTCATGGACTGATATACAAATACATAAACAAATATACAGAACACACAAACATCTTTAGAAAATGAGAGTATGTTCAAATATATGTTTGGTTGGATTAAATTATAATAGCTTTTAAATTTTTTTAAATTTTCAATAAGAAATAACAATATGATAGTTTCAAAACATGTTAGTAGTGCATTCATAATAATTGATGCATTGAATATTATTGTCCTCATAATAGGTATACAGAGCACAGGGTGTAGACATGATAAATTTTCTAATCCATATTAGTAGGGGAGGAAAAAAAATTTCTTCTCTTTATACAAAGAGGGAGTAGTTGTATACATAGTCCAACATTCCATAATTGCAGTGGATTACCGGTGAAACTGGCAATGTTGGAGGCTGTTGGTGTAAGCCTCTTACCGCTCATCATACTAATCTAGCTCTGCGTTCTATGCCTCGTAATTAAGCTTTTCTGCTGGGTGATCAAGGGCAAGTTAAGGCCAGACCTGAATAACAGAACATTCATCTTTTGTATGTTCCAGGCTCAAATCCTCTCAGGATTAACTTTGGAACCATGTACAGTGCTTTGTGGAACGGTTGCCAGTGTCAGCCACTGGGACAAGTCACAGCCATTGCTTGATCAGTTTGCTCTCTGAAAGCCTGAGAGAATGTCCTCTCTCTAGGTGACTCTCCTTAGGCATATTATACTTCGTTCATCCCTTTCCTCTGAGGTCCCTTTATAATAACTTTTTTAAAAAAAGCTTTTTTTATGTATTTAATATGGAATCTACAGGATCTCACTCACTACCAGACTCATGGTGATCCTCTTGTTTCAGCCTCCTGAGCACTGAGACGACAGGTGTGTGCCACCATGCCCAGTCTCAGTCACCATCTCAGCACGCCCCAAGGGTGGGGCAAACATGGCATGAGGGGGATCAAACCCCAGTCTCTGAGCTCTAGTCCACTGAGCTATCTGGCCAGCCCTAAAGTTTATAATTGTAAAAGACTAGTCAGAATTTTTTGTAGGTCAATCAGCAGAGATCTCTCATAAGAATTTTTTTCTCATAAGAATTTGAAAAATAAGCTGGGTGTGGTGGCGCACGCCTGTAATCCCAGCACTTGGGAGGCTGAGGCAGGAGGATCATTGTGAGTTCGAGACCAGCCTGGGCTACAACAGTATGCTCAAGGCCAGCCTGCACTGCATAGTGAGACCCTGTCTCAAAAAGACAAAAAAAAAAAAAAAACGAATTTGAAAAACAGACTCTTTTTTAAAAAATTATTTATTTATTTATTTATTTATTTATTTATTTATTTATTTATGCTATGGCTGGCTCAGCCTGCCCTGGGAGTGGGGCTGGGGATCGAACTGTGGTCTCTGCAGCTGCCTAAGCCTGCCTAAGCATGTGCTTTAGACTGCTGAACCATCTCGCCAGCCCCAGAAATACCTCTTATTTATAGGTTTTATATATATATATATATATATATATATATATATATATGATACAGTGTGCCAAGTTTGAGTGAGCACAAACAAATTTAGCAGAGTATAAGATTAAACACTTTCTTCTTTCTCCTTTTTGTTTGAGACAGCATCTTGCTATACAGTTCAGGCTGGCCTTGAGCTCACTTTTGTAGCTCAGGCTAATGTCAACTTGCACCGATCCTCCTGCCTTGCCTCCCAAGTGCTGGGATTACAGGTGTGGCCACCACACCCGGCTCTTTCTCTTTCTAGCAGCTGTGACGTTTTCACTTGAAATGTCCCTTCTCACTGCAGAAGGCACGGTGGTCTGGATTTAGGGAAGCATGACTTTTTCCGTGTTTTCTGATTGGCTGTTCCTTCCTATAGGTGGCCAGCATCATTTTTTTTTTTCCCTGTCTATATTTTCATTTTATATTCTCCCTAGCATGAAACACTTCGTGAATGAGTTTCATAAACTGAGACTAATTTATTTTTGTAACTTTTCTAGCTTTGCAGCTTGCAAAGGCTAACAGGAGGAAGAATTTTCTCTCCCCCCTAGGGGGGATTCACAATCTCTTTTTTTGTGACTGCAACAGGAGACCATCTGCTGAGGTGGCTGAGGGGCAGGGGAGGTGAGCAGCAGGCTCAATCAGAAAGGGCAGGACAGCTAAGGGCCCACGGGAGGGAGGGGGCACGTGCTCCTGAGGGGAAAATGTGCCATTAGCTCTTCCCGCATCTGCACTTTGTCCCAAAGTGAGAAACTGGGAGGAAAAAGAGACTGTGGGAGTGGGCGGAATGCAAGACTGACCAGCACAGGTAGATGAGAGAAAGGTCGGGAAGGGAGAGCAAAACGGGGAGTTGATAGCTCTAGAAGGTGAAGGGGCAGTGGTGTCGGGGCTGGGGCTGCTGCACAGGCAGCAGCGACAGTGGTTCTGTTGGAGGCAGCTCCACAGGGTGTAGGGTGTAGGAGAATCTGATCTGATAGAGAGAGAGAGAGAGAGAGAGAGAGAGAGAGAGAGAGAGAGAGAGAGAGAGGAGAGAGAAGACTGGGTGGGCTGCGGGTACAGGGGAGAGGCGTGTGTCTTTAGAGTCAGTGAAGGCTTTTAGGGGATTTCTGGCCCTGTGATGTTGGAATAATGGGAATTTTAAGGAGTTAAAGGTTTTCCTCTCAGGCTATTGTCTGCCATTGTTGGGTTCATTTTGTGGCCAAGCTCTCTGGCAGTAAAAGGTTAATGTTTTTTGGGCCGGTGAGATGGTTCAGTGGTCTAAAGCTCCTGCTTAGGAAAGCTCATGCAATTGTAGGGACTGCGGGTTCAATCCCCGGCACCACATGCTGCGCCAGCCCCACCACCAGGGTGGGCTGAGCCAGTCATAAAATACGTGAATAAAGAAACAAGCAAACAAGTAAATAAAAGGTTAACCTTTTTTTGGGTTTTATGACCTTCAGGAGGTCAAGGGAACCAAGATTATGGGTGAGGCATTCCAGTGGGGTGTCTTTGGAAGATAGAAAGGACTATTTCCCATGGTAACTGAATTAGGGTGAACCAAAGATTAGGGCAAAGCCCAACGTCACTCCTATTAGAAAGTCCTCACTTTCTAATACCTGTTTTAGTCATTAACAAAAATGGAGTGTGGTCCCCATGGGTGTTGATGAAGGGTCCTAACATGAGCTTACGATTTTTGAGAAGGGAGAGAGATAAAACAAGCAAGACGCTGTAGGGATGAGCTGCGCTAGTGAATGAGGTTTGAGATTGGCCGTGTCGGTTGTGAGCTAGGAATGGCAAGCAGCAGAGGCAGAAGCAGAAGCAGAAAGTGGATTGGTGAGGCAGCTCAAAACAGGAGTATGAAATGCCCCAAAAGCTACATGATGCACTGATCTGAGTCCAGCGCCAAAATGTTGAGTTTTTCCATGGTGCAGTGAAGAACTAGGGAAGATAAAAGAAGCCTTTATTAACTCTAAAGACACAGAGAAGATCAAGGGCAGATGGGCCAGATCCTTTGGCCTGAGACAAAGAAAACTGAGACTTTTATGGATTTTTGCTAGGAGAGGAGTTAGTGGGTCAGTTTTAATTCTATGTAGGGAGAGGACTTGAGTCTCTCCTGTGTGTACGGGAAAGGTGAGAGGAAATTGTATTCAGCACTGGGATGGAGGAGGAAGAGGAGGAGGGGGAGGAGGAAGAAGTGGTCATTGGGAAGATAAACTGTTGTTTTAAGGGCTTCAGCCATGTTAGATGACAACCATAATAGTTCAGCAGTTCATACTGTTGTAGGCAGCTGAATTTGATAGAAATATTATAGGTAGTTAGATAGGGCCAGGCCCTCAAGGATGACATGGAAGATAAGATGACTTCACAGCTATAAACAGACACTCCTCCACTGTGGGCCAAATCTCAAGACAACAGTAAACAAATACAGCTACATACTTCCCTAGGGATGGGCATCAGGAATTGATATTCTAAGTAGGTATCAGTCGCCTTGAAAGAGCCCAATTGAGTCACTAGCCCAACCCCCAATAGGAAGAGACTCCATTTTAATCTATTTTACCTGAGCAATGGTGCTTATAATCTCATTGGTTGACCATAGTTTTGTCCCACCTCATGCCCACTTAAGTGAGTTCTCATGTGTTCTTCACAATCTTAGACCAGCCTCACCACATGGTTTTCCTCTATAAAAGTCCCTGGAAGAGACAGCTTCCTGGGGGACACTCACTTGGGACCCCCTCCTATCCCTCTCTCGGACAGGTCAATTTTCATTTCTTTCCCTCAATAAATATGTTCTGCTCATTACCTCCTTTGGTTCCTAAAATTCATTCTTCGCTTTTAGAGAACACAAACTTGTCACAGGTACTTTTCAGGTTGGGAGATCGTTTTTCCCTGCATCATTTGAATGTTTCCTATTGGAGGTCATCCACCGCTGATCAGTTTTTTCTCCCTGCTTCAATACTAGGGCCAGAACTTGTGACCCTGTGACCTCAGGATGGCATGGCTGAGGGACTTGATGGAGGAAGACTTCTCAAGTCATGGCAGCCATGAGGCAGAGACAGAGGGGATCTAGGAAGAGAGTGGAACCCTCCCAGGTCACACTCCTAGTGACTCATCTCTTTGAACCAAACCAAACTTTCGTGTGTGTGTGTGTGTGTGTGTGTGTGTGTGTGTGTGTATTTGTTTGAGACAGGGTTTCACTAAGCATTTCAGGCTGGTCTTGAACTCATTTTGTACTCAGATAGCCTCAAACTCTTAGGAGATTGTCCTGTCTCAACTTCCTTAGTGATGGGTTTATAGGTGTGTGTTACCACACCCAGCTCCTCAGAATTTAAACAAATTCCTTTCTGTAGGAATTTTTAGATCATTTAATATCCTAATGTATATATTATGGTTTGTGTTTAGTCGTTTCCCTAAAGCCTCATGCAGTCATGGGATGAGGACTTCTAGAGTTTGAGACTAACTCATGATCCACTGGGATTATGAGTCTTAGTGATACAGTGTAAAAATTGACCTCAGGTGGATGACCTCCAAATGATACAGGGAAAACTGATCTCCCAACCTGAATCGGATGAGTTTGTGTTCTCTAAAAGTGAAGAATTAATTTTAGGAACAAATGGAGGTGATGAGCAGAACATATTTATGGAGGGAAAGAAAGCTCTTGTCTGAGAGAGAGTAAGGAGGCCCCCCCAGGTGGTCCCTGGGAAGTTGTCTCTTCCAGGGACTTTTATAGAGCAAAACCATGTGTTGAGGCAGGTCTTAGGTGAAAACCATGGAAACACTCTTAGGTGGGCATGAAGTGGGACAAAACTATGGTCAACCAATGAGCTTATAAGCACCATTGCTCAGGTAAAACTGATTAAATCCAATATGGAATGGGAAGTGAGTCATGTAGCAATTGGGAATCAATACCAGGACAGGGACTGTTCCTGTTGGTGGTTGGGTTAGTGACTCATTTAGGCTCTTTCAAGGTGATTGATACCTACTTACAATATCAATCTCTGGGGCCACTGAGATGGCTCAGTGGACTAAAGCACCCGCTTTGACAAGTTTAGGTAACCACAGGGACTGCGGTTGGATCCCAGCACCACATGCTGTGCCAGCCCCACCCCCAGGGCAGGCTGGGCCAGCCATAATATAAATAAATAAATACATGCATACATACATACATACATACATACATACATACAGTTAGAACATCAATCCCTGTTAGAGAGACCCTGTCTCAAAAAGACAAAAGGCAAAAAAAAAAAAAAAAAGAATATCAATCCCTGATGCACATTCCTAGGGAAATATGTGGCTACATTTGTTTTCTCTTTTGTCTTGAAGTCTGGCCCACAGCAGGGGTCTGTCTCTCTTTACCAACTTGCAAAGTCACCTTGTCTTTTATAGTGTCTCCTTGAGGACCTGGCCCTGTCTGACTGCCTATGACATTTTTATCTAACTCAACTGCCTATAACATTAGTACTGCTGGGATTATGGGTGTGTGTATTTTTCCCAGCCTGGGGTGGGGGATAGGCTGAACGCAATTGAAGGGAGAGAGTAGTTCCCCATCTTGCCCTTGCTCTTTGCAGCCGCCATGAACTGCTGCTCTCTGCCCTGTGGCCACTTTACCTTGGAGCCAGCCGAGTATGGACTGAAACCTCCAGTGACTGTGAGCTGCATAAACAAGCCTTTCCTTCCTTCATTTTGGGTGTCAGATATTTTGTTCCAGCACTGAGACTAGAGTAACTGAGACTGTACATCAAGAAATTCTAAGAGGGCAATAAAGCATGACAAATGTTTCCAACTTTTGGAATCACGTATCATTTTGTTTTTGGGAATCTTTAGAAAACAAGGCCCCATGGAATTCACAGTGGGAAAGACTGTTTAGAAGGACTTATTTATTTATTTATTTGAGGATGAAGGTCAAACTCAGGGCCTCACACTCTACACAGCACTCCACATAGCACTACTCCGAACAACACTCCCTGGACGAGGAGTGGATTCTAAACTTCTATCCTGTTCAAGTTCTGCGTTTCTTTGGTTCCTCTGCTTAAGGACCCTCAGGACTTCCTTCATCAGCTACTTGAAGTCTTTGAATTTTGAGTCCTGGGGATTTGCATGGAGAAATGCTGGTTGAGGTCCATTCATTAGTGGAGTAGGTAAGAAAACAGGCAAAAGTATTTCTCTGCTTCTAGTGTAAACAGTTTTATTAGAATGTTCAGGTGCACAGAGACACTGTGCAAACAGAGGTCTGTGGACAAAAAAAAAGAATGCAGGGACTTCATTATGTCTTCGAGCTAATCCTGTCTAGAAGAAATTAAAAGCCAGCTTTACAACAGAG
>PVKN010041786.1:0-10495 GCA_004027915.1 Capromys pilorides
CATCACTAACTTACACCTTAGCTGTACCTACAAAAGTTTCACCAATAAACATTTCCTGAAAGTCACTCATGCTCTGTAGTTGACAAATCCAATACTTTTATTGCTCTTCCTCTGTCTTTATAATTTTGAGTATCATCACTACCTGCTGTACCTTGAAGTCTTCTTTACTTTTGAGTTTGGAGATACTCTTACACTGTGGTTGATTCATTTATCCTTACCAATATTCATTCTTTCATTCAAAAATGGTCACTGAGTAGCCACCCTAGGTTCAGCACCATACATGTACACATACATGGTCTTTAGTATCTGCGTTGTCTTCCTGTTCTATTCAGTTTCTCATATACCCAAACCTGTGTGGGAAGATTCCTCCACAGATAGGAAAGCAGAGCAAGAAATCCTCTGGTAAAAGCACCTATCCCATCTCCAGCTTAGCTGGGCTACTCAGGCACTACCCTGGGCCTTCTCTGAGAGCCCAGCCAGGAATGAGGAGGTTTCTTGTCATATTCACAATGTTTTGTGTAATTAAGTTCACACCTCCCTTCAGCCAGTTCATGTCAGCAGATGACCATTGGCATAAGGTTCAGCTGGAAACACATCCAGTTTTGAACACAATGAAAGGAATCAGAGAGGAGGAAACTGCTCAGAATGTCCCTACAGATGCCTTAATGTAACAGCTACATCTCTGGAGGTGCTTGCCCTGTCTTCTCCCAGAAAAGCTGTGCCATCTTCCATCCCGTGAAGATCAGCGGGAACTCTAGTGAACAGCAAAGTGTGTGTCCACAATGCAGAACAGTGAGCAGGTGGGGCCTGGTCTGCACAGCACAAGGCATGGCAATCACCAGGCAGGAACCTTGGAGCCAGGCACATCTAAATTTCAATTCTGCCTCCCTCAATTATTAGCTATGAAATCCTTCCTTCACTGTTAAAGAGAAGCTTATCCGAACTTGCAGAAGTACGCTGATGAATAAATACAATTAAGAAGATGCTAAATAAATGGCCATAATACTTGGTATTATTACCAAACTCTAAAGCACATTCTTGCCTTTGTGCTTCAATGGAAAATTAGTGGAGGTAGGACTTCTCATTTATCTGAGTCTGTTGTCTTTTTTGTTTGTTCCTTGTGCTATGTTCTCAGTGCATGTTTCCTTTAGAGATCCTGAGTTCTCTCCAGCTTCATTTTAATACACAGAAGTTCTTTTTAATGACTTGTTTGCACACCAAAAAATTAGAGAAAAAGAAGGGTTACAAGGATAGACAATATTTTGGCCCTAGCCCTTCAAGGTCAGTGAGGACTCAGGACATTAAGAGAACCTTTACTGATGTCCTATAACTCAGTGGTATCCAAAATTTTCTGTTGAAGGAGCTCATGGGGATACAGAGGAAAGGGACTGATGATGTACAGTGTGCCCAAGGAGAGTCACCTAGAGAGAAAATATTCTCTCAGGCTTTCGCAGAGAACAAATTGGTCAAGCAATGGCTGTGGCTTATCCAGATGGCTGACACTGACAAAACCTCTACAAAATGCAATATATGGTTTCAGAGTAAATCCTGATGGGATTTGAATGTTCTTGTCAGACACAAAAGTTACATTTTTTGTTATATAGATCTTGCTTTACCTTGATCTTATCATCCAGCAGAAAAGGTTGACCATGAGTTATAAAAAGAAAAGCCACATTAATATGCTGAGTTGTGAAAGGCTCAAGTTAACAACTTCCAACATTGCCAGTTCTGCTAATAACCCACTACTATTATGAACTATTGAACTATATATATAGCTACTTTCTCTTAGTTCTTAATAGTGTTTAGAATAGATATCAGGTCTGCATCTTGTTCTCTAAACAACTACTATGAAGACAACAATATGCAATGTATTAATTATTTTATCTGTCCTATTTTTTTTTTTGAGGATTGAGCTACTAACTTGTTTTGAAACTGTGTCATTGTTATTTCTTTCTCATTAAAATTAATAAATTTTTAAAAAAAAACTAGTAAATCAAACAAAAAAAAAAGTTCTTTGATGCACATCCACTTCAACAGTGCAACGCCCTGGCAGAGCAAGTAGTAATATATCATTTCTTTGCTTTCTAGTCAAAGGCAGTGGACCTAAAGTAGTGTGTAGTTCTATCAAGTTTCTGTGTTTTACTTCCCCTGAAATGTACAATCTTCCCAGTAAAGTGTCTGTGAAGTGCGCAACTGCGCCTTCTGCAGACTCCAGCTTTAGTCGCAGACCTGGGTCACGCTAGGAAATCAAGAGACCTTGAACACCTCTCTGCTTTATGAAAGGCACAGGGCAATGCTTGTTTCTGTTTAAATTAAGTGTCCTTGCTGTCAATGGCCTTGGTGGATGCATGGGTGGATTTAATGTTAACCTTGAGTCTAGTCAAGGAAAATAAAATAAAGAGATCTTAATGTTTTCTAATCTTTTTTCCTGCTGAGAAATTGGGGTGTTTTGAGGATCTGTGCTGGTTTCTTTGCATTGGGAATTTAAAAGAAAAGAATATTTGATGTGGGTAAATAAAAGCCTGTTAGTGATTCTCTGCTGCTCAAGTTTAAGAAATGAAAAATGCTTAAAGAATTTTATTATTCTCTTAGTTCGGCTGTTATTTGTGTAGGAGAAAATATACATCTAAAGAAAAAACTGTTCTGGGTCACACCAATTATAAATACCAGTAACTACCTGAATGCGTGATAAAAGAGCTTCTCAGCTATGAAGAACATGACTAAAAATGGATGCTTTAGTGAGGACAAGAGCAGGAAGGGAAAAAGGAATAATACAGGACAGTGATAACCTAGTTCTGCCTTTGTCCCTCACGCTCTGTACTCTGTGCTGAGGGGGTGGAGCAATGTCTTGAGGATCTCCATGTCCACAGTGCCTTTTATTTGAAGATCACGGTGTTCTTCATAAGCCTCCATCAGTGAGGCTTCCAAGGCAGAATTCACTACCTTCCAAAGCAGAATGGCACACTTGATGTGGGAACTAATCAAGAGAGAAGCCTGTGATTTGTCAGAGATCAAATGGAAAACTGAATTTAAGACTTCTAAATGCCTTGTTATTTTACTTAAAATAAGTTTATCTTTATGATTATGACATATTTGAAATAGCCTTTTGAGTCAATCTGGGTTTTTTTTTTTTTCTTTTTTTAAAAAATGTATTTGGTACAGGGTCGCTACAGTTTATAAGCTCTCACTAGAGTCAATACTGTCTTGGTCAACCTTGCGCCCATTTGGAAAGGCCTCACTATAGAACTGGTAAACATTACATATAGGCAGGAAGTTGGTACATCTGGCTGGAAGAGTTACAGAAGGAAGAATCTGTGGCTAAGAGCCTGGGCTGGGCTGAAGCAGTGGAAGTGGCAGGGGTTGAGGGGTGTGCAATCCCTGTGACCTTTAACCTTGTAATGGGAACAGGCTAGATTCTTGAGCCAAGCCACATGGAGTACATGTCTGTTGATCCACATAGCGCTCTAGATAATCTGTGGATTTGGGATGCTTTTTGCTTACTAAAATGGCTGCCTGGGAATGGGGTGTTTGTCATTCCATTCATCCTTAAGATCCGCAAAAGTGTCTAAAGTGTTGAAGATAAAGAAAAATAAAACTTAACCTTTTATATGCCTAGGCAAAAATATATGTCACTCACTGTATATTTTAAAAATATGTGCTGATTTCTATTGTACAGTTCTCAAAGTTAGACATTTAGAAAATCAAGTGAATCAGAGAAACATATTTACCTCATAGCTTCTTTCCTGTGTACGGTCACATACATCTCATAGACTCTTCCCTGGGGAATGGCCCCTGCAGGAATCAACAAGCTCACTCCTGAATAGATAGCAAAGAGAAAAGCAGTCTTGTAAGACCTATGAATCAAAAGGAAACTTTTGGAATGCCTTTGCAGCAACCAAAGGGAATGAGATGATCTTTTTTTTTTTTTTTTTTTTGAGCATGTAACCCTAAGCCTGCTTTGTTTTCTCTAAAAACATGTAAAAATATTCATAGCTGCCCTGCCTTCCTTCCTTATGGGCCTTACTTGTTACCACAGTTCCTTCTGAACTGTTATGGAATTACTTAAAGAAATGAGTTAATTTTTTATGCTCTTGTTTTATTTAAGGAACCAGACAGATGGTCCCACTGTTGTTTTCCTTGTAAAACAAGGAGAAAACCAAAAACTGTTATTAAAATTCTAAACAGCCATAACAATGCATTATTTCTAATTAAAAAAAAAAAAACCAAATTTCCCACAAGAGTCACAGAGTTAGGGAAATGCTAACTTTAGCCTATCAAAACAAAACAAAACAAAAACAGAAATAAAAAAACTCCAAACATTTGTTTCTGAAATACCTGGTTAGCATCACTGTTATTCCATAATAGAATACGAGTTGGTGAGGAACCTCTTTTATAATCTAAGCCTCTAGGGAGTGACCAGATAGTTTCATTATAATTGGTTACCACTTAGGCACTAACTGGTGCTCTTCAGGAGGATGAAGAAGGTGAGCTGCATTCTAAGCTAACTATCCAACAGTAATGTTGGAAAGCCTGAGTTTTCTTCAGGATCACCCCAAAAGCTTTTGGTAGTTTTACCCAGAGTCTCTGATTAAGAAGGTCTGGGGGTGAGTGCAAGAATGTGCTGTCCTAATAAGTTGCCAGGTGATGCCCAGGATGGCACTTTGGGACCCAGCCATTGGCATGCACTACTGGTCACTGTCATAAGGAGTGACTCAGGGTGGCCAGCACTCTGAAGACATCTGTTCCACCATTTTATTCCCGTGAATGCTTGGCAGATGTTGGCAACTCTTGCTAATCTGGTAAATGAAACAGGGCAGGTTGCTCACCAGTGCCTCTTACATATTAAGAATTTAGTACTCATTTTCTCCATCTCTTTCACTTAAGAAACCCTTGTAATATCACATATGAAGAGGCAGGCATTGAAAAGGGAAGGAAAAAGCAGAATACTCTCAGTACCACAGGGAAAAGGTACCTTAGAAATAATTACAATGTTTAATGTAAGAACAATAGAATATACCCTGATGTAGTCATTTGATGCATGATTATAAACACACTTTTATATCATGATTTTAAAAAACATGCAAATAGCATAGCATGGGAATTAATGAGAAAAAAATGAACAAAGTTTTGCGATTTTACCTCTGAAAAGCTGAACAGAAAAAATAAAAATGGAATTCTATTTAATAGTCCAATTTTACTAAATATCTGTATAAACATATGGGGAGAAATGCTTCCCTGGCACTGAAACAAGGAACTGAATAAGAACCAAAGATAGGTTCATGTTCAGGCCTGAAGATCAATGGTCTATGTAGTACTTCACTATATTGTTTAAATATGATATTAACACATTAGGTTGATGAAGTTGCTTTGTAGTGCTATATTTAAAAATTTATATCCTTGTCCAAAAGAATTAAGTTAGATTCAGAGAGAGAGAGAGTTATTAGCCCTCTAATGACTCAATGTTGCAAACCCATAGCTATTGTTGAGTAATGATTTCCAATTTTTAATCCAATGCTGTCACTAAATGAAATTCACCATGAAAGACCTTCATGTGGCCTTTTCTCTAGATGCAAATAGAACTACATAACAAGTTAAAAATTAAATAATACTTCCAAAGGACATCTATGGGTAGGGATTTCAGGTGGATATATGAGAAATGAGGGAATATTTTATGAATACCTTATGGATGAAGACTGGAATTAAGATGTGATATCTACTTTGATATCTCTGACCATCTGAACATTAGTATTCTGAAGTTTTTTTCTCTATTAGTAAATCATCTTGACCAACTGTTATGTTTTCTAATTAATTGTCCTTTTAAGGTATAGTGACAGCAGCTAGGATCCCTGGCTTGATGTTACCTCTAAAGTTCTACTAAAAAGGTCAATGACGGTTATAAACTATAGCTCAGCAGAAAGTTGTGAATAAAATATTTCTAGAGGAAGTGTTTGCAAAATTGGTTGGGGGAAGATAAATAGTTTTGCTGATTTTATCTAAAGCAATATTTGGTTTATATTGAAAGCAGATTTAGCATAGATAGGCTACATGTAACTTTTTAGATCTGACAAACACAAAAAAGACTGCACACAAAGAGGACAGTTGCAAACTACCTCTCCACCATTTGAGCTTTCATAATTACCTGAATTGGGGACAATCAGATGACCCCCAAGGGAGTTGAAGGTGCCAAATGCTGTACAAGATGGATCTGTCTGTCTGGCAAGACTCTGGTTCTTCAGATTGAGAGCCTCATTCTCCAGCAAGGATTGTGTCATCTGGGGGGACAGCTTGGACGTAAACTCCGAGAGGTCATCTTGGGGAGTGACAGCACCTGAGGTGTTGTACACTTTGATTTTCAGGTTGGGCAGTGGATCCAGAATTGGAGAATTGGTCATTGGGATTTTGTCTGAGACATCATGCAGGGCATAGACAGGTCCCCTGTACATGGCTGCAGCTGATGTGAGGTCTGGGGGCACTGCCAGGAGATCTGAGTCAGAAAGAGAAAAGAATTCCATCTAAGTCTCCACTTGGGTGACCTACATTCGTTAGACTCCCCACCCACTCTCTGAACCAAAAGCAAAGCACTCAGCCAATACTGGAGATGTAGAGACTCAGGCTGTGCTGAAAACACAGCAGCCAGGCCACCAGTGTCTGTTTTATTATTGGCCATTTCCAAGTGGCCCAGATCATTCTGTATTTGCTTGAAACTTAATGTTACATTGAAATTACTGGACTATTTCAGCAAACAGGACTGGACAGTAAAGCCCACAAGTTTCCTTTGTCTGCACTGGATTTGGGTTCATCTGTAAACCACTGTGCTCAAAGCAATACCAGGTGACTCATCAAAGAAAGGAAGACCAAGAAACAAGGGAGTCAGTCAATAAATCAATGTAGTTTTAGAAGGTTGAAGTCCAAATGTAGGACATAGAAACTGTGGGAAAGAAAAAAGGTAATTTGCACACCTGGTCCATTCTAATTTGTTATGTGGACTGACACCAACCCAGTAATGAATGAGTTCAATGAAAGTTGCTGTCTTCAAGGAGCTTACATTCTAGCTGAACCAAATGGCCCCAGATTTGAGGCCACACAGGGAAATTGCCTCCACAAGGAGCAGTCTGTGAAGTGGAAGGCCCACTGACCTTGTCTGGCTGTCTTGATGTTCACAGGCTGGAAGCCCCCATTGAGTGCTGAAGAGTCAATGATATCAGATTCGAAGTCTCGGTGATTCTTGCGATACACAAACAGGGCCACGACAACAGAGATGGCCAGGCACACTATCACCGCAATCACAATCCCAACATAGAGAGCCACGTTATCTGAGTCAGGAGCAGCTAGAGGAGATGAAGGAAACACTGGGCTAACTACTTGGAGAAATTTCTCATAGTACACATATGTATTGCTATAATTTTTTCCAGACGTTTATTGCCTTTTTATAGGTTAATTTCAAATCTATTTTGAAAGCTATATAAAATGACTGTGGCCTTTCAGTGGAAAATTATCCCTGATTTCTTTTTTCCTTTTCATTCTGCATCAATCCACCCACTAATCTATCTTATAATTGGGCAGCATAACAGACCATTTATTACTCACATATAAAGAAACCAGAGCTAAAACCATCCCAACTTGCAGAGAAAAAAATAAATGTATTACTCCTTTTATGTGAAAAAATGTTTAGAAGGGTTTTTTAGTTCACTAATAGTTATTTTAAAAACAAATACTTTAACAAATACATGGCATGTTTTGAGTCTGTGTATTTATTGAACAAGAATATTTTCCTTACCTCTCTCCTTAATTCTAATTCACAGTGAGAGTACGTGGGAATAGTGTAACTAAGCAAAGCAAGTATTAGCAGCAAACACTGGGCTAGAAAAGTGTGCTTTCAGATGGTCTAGGTCACAGGCAGAGGGTAAGGCCATGTTTGTTCTTCAAGTCCAGACTTTTGGCCCAGACATACTATCATCAGTAAGGACCTCAAGCTTCTCATGGACTTTTACAAGACAGTTATGTTTGAGCCTTTTGTTCCTGGAATACACAGCTCTATAGTACATTAAGGTAGATACAGGCCTGGATCAGTGACCAAAAATGTCAGGTTAACCCCGAAGCCAAGTGAGCTTTGATCACTACAGGGTGCAGTTCACTGGGGGCCTATTTCTGGGTAAAGGAAGGAAATAATTTCTATAAATACTGCCTGTTTCCTTGGTGGCATGAAGCATGCTTTGATCCAAATGGAATAGGCAATGGAACTGGTAATTAAAATATCAGCAACAAATTAAACCCTTGCAGAACAACATTGATGGTATTAAGTCTCTGTCTTCCATATTCTTTGACTCACAAAAGAGTTTGTCAAAGATAACAAAAGCTACTCTGTTCTCTGAAAGATAAGGGGTTACTTTGGTTCTTCAGGTGGTCAAGGATAACCTTAAATTTTATGATCGATTTTACGTACATAAGCATTTTTGGGGTAGGGATAATTTTCAAATGCGTAAGTCCTGTGACCTAAAATGTGAGGAAGCCATGTTTTCTCTCCCCAGACTCACAGTCACAGAGCTCACTTGAGAAAATAGCTCATCCTTTCCCTTGTCGGTGGCACATGTGCTAGCTCACAGGCTGGTATCATGGCGGCCTCCACAAGCTAGAGGCATAAGCAAATTTCCTGTTATAAGTTGCTCCATCTCTTTTGGCACACTGTGTTTAAATGTCAAAGAATTATGCTTCTTAAAAAAAAATCATCCTTCCTAAAGCTTCCAAAATATTCACTTTCCCATTAATCAAGTCAATCTTGGTTTACTTTTTCCGCAAAAAAAGTGAATCCCCAACATACTCACTGTATGAGTATGGTTTTCCAAGTGCTGTGCTCTCTGCTACTGCTGGTTTTTTTGGGGGCCTCGCAACAGAATTCTAAAGTCTGGTTAGAACAGCATATGTAAATTCTTAATGTTTTACTTCAGTAGGCCATGATTACTTATTCAGCATCTATGATTCCTAGCACAACAGATATGTGTTTTTATCAACCATTTCCTTTTCAGCATTTAAACTCTGCCCTTTACTTCTATCAGCAAATTTCGTGACTGCTTTCTTAGTTACTGGGCTCAAGCTTTAAACGATAGACTGATAGATTGGAAAGCTGGCAGAGGCTTGCAATGACCCTTTCTTCTCTCCAGCATTGGAAATCTAATTTATTTTTCATGTTAGAATATATTAGGCTCCTATTTTCTGTGTACACATCTGTGATCCAAAGAAAGGCAAACTGGAACTGGGGGCAATAATGTTAAATGATTATTCAGCAACATAAATCCAGATATCAAACTTACAAGAAAATCCATATTCATTCTGGGTTCTCTGTTCAGTTGAAATAGGATAAATGAAACCTTAAAAAGAAAAAAAAAAAAAGAAACAAAAAATGGAAACAAAATCAAATTAATGCAGGAAACAAAATGCGAAGCATGAAAAATGGTTTAATTAAAAGAAAAGAGAAAGAAACCTTTCTTTAAAATTCTGGTGGCCCTTTAAAATTCTGGTTCAGTACAGTTATGATTTTTTTGTATTCCTGTCTGCACTGGAGCCTCACTAAGAATTAATAAGTAGGCAGATTGAATTTCAGAGCAAAAACTGGTCTCGAGTCACTAACTTTGGAGTGCTTAAAGTCTTTCCTTTATTGAGCATAAACTCTAATGGATCTAATTTATTTCAGACATCAAGGGTCATTAGCATAAGGAAAATCTTTTTTCCTTATCCCTGCCATATGCCTTAATTCCCAGGACATACTCAGCAAGGTTCTAAACAGTTTTTTCTTTCTTATTTAATCATAACAGCTTCCTCTTGGGCTAATAGAAATAAAGAAGACCTGTCTTCACTGGTCAAAGGTTAAATACCCATTTACTGTACCGAGCTGTGACCAGCTCTCCCTGCCCCCTCCTGTTCAAATCCACTTTTTGGATTTTCTGTCATGTCTAGTCCCTTTCATTTCATAGGAATCCAATGAGAATAGCCCAGGGGCTGAACAGGTTGTCAATACAATGGGAACTGGATGTTTTTTATTTAAAATCATTCAAAAATCAATAGGGCCTAGAGAATATAAGGTTATTTATTTTAGAGATTTAGAAGAATGCTATAAACTGGACAAAAATACTAACCTCATGAAAATGAAGTGAAAATGAAGAAGTGATGTTATAAGTTTACATGTTAATGTCTTATTGAAGCAGGAAACTAATAATAACAATAACACAATACTAATAATGATAATAATACGATGTGGATGAAGACGGAAAACTCTTATAAAAGGTAAAACAAGGCTTTTGAAATAAGAAATCTGAGAGCAGATTTCAACTTATAACCAGCACCCACAATTTTCCAGGGGTTAATATTCTACAGCATATGAATTAATCAAATAATGTGGCACCACTTGGATTAATTAAATGAGGAAGAACATAGAGCAAACATAGTACTCACAGGCAAAAAATATAGGGAGACTGCAAAAATTATGATTAATTGGTTCAAA
>PVKN010041787.1:0-10495 GCA_004027915.1 Capromys pilorides
AAAAATAGAACAGAAATAGTACGGAATTTCACTACACAAAATAATAAGAATTTGACAGTGGTTGTTGTATTGCATAATGCTGTCTTCAAATTAGTTGTTTAGACTATCTGACATAAGTATGCAAAACTGGTTTTAAAAGGTTATAAAAAATTAAAAAGGAGAAGAAAAATAAGTAAAGAAATAAAATAATAAAAAAACTCGCACAGAAAGAAATAAACAATGGAATAGACTCACATTTAACAAATTAAGCTGATAATTAATAATCCTTCTGTGGTCTTGTGTCTATGTCTCTCTACAGCCTCATCTATTAACTCACAGCTGGGAGTTTAGGGAGGTGCCTGCATGATGCTGAGGTGGGGTGTGTGACTACCAGATTAGTCCACCAACTAGTCTGGCACAACTCCGGGAGTGTGGATATGGAAGGCCCACCCTGGGGATGCGTGGTACCACCGAGGGGCGAGAGGCCCGGAGGGGATGACAGGGACAGCGGGCTCTTGCGGCTGGCGCTGCTTCATGACTTCACTGTTCCATGCCTTCTGCTAGCCACACCATGAACCGTTTCTCCTCCAATATGCCCTTGGCCATGTGTCACCTGCCAGGGAGCCTGCTGGCTGCGGACTGATACCTCTACGCACTGTAAGCTGAAACAAACCTTTCCGCCTTTAACTGTGAGTGATGGTCATTTTGTTTCAGTGACAAGAAAAGCAACTAAGATGTTCTCAAAGTAGAGACACAATAGTTCATGCTGGGTTCACTGATAAATTCTAACAAATAGTGAAGAAATTGTATCATTTTTTCAAAATCTCTTATGGAAATAGAAGCAAGAAACTATTTCTTAATTCATTACATATCACCATTACCTTAATTCCAAAACCAACGGCATTACAAGAAAAAAAAACCATGATTTTAATAAATTAATATTATCTGTAAGCATAAATCCAAAACTAACCAACATGGTATTACAAATAGAGTCCATCTGGATGAATCATGGCCATTGCTTGACCAATTTGCTCTCCAAGGTGCTGTCCATGGTTCTAGGGTAAGTCCCGAGGAGATCTAACTGACCCTGGCAGATAGCAAAAGTTACATTTTAGTTATATAGGTCTTGCTTTAACTTAGTTTTAACCATCCAGCAGCAAAGTACAGCCACGAAGTATGAAAAGTAATGCCATACTATGCGAAGTGGTAAAAGGCTCAAGTCAGCAACTTCTGACAATTACCAGTTCTGCTGATAACTTGCTACTCTTATGGACTATTGGACTCTACTGGGTTAGCTTGCTGAATTTAAGTACCTGCAATCTTTGGACTGGCATCATGTATGAAAAAGTCCTTTAAAGACTTCTCCAAATACAGCTTCTCTAACTGCAATGGAACACACACCTCTGACAAAACAAAACAAAAAGCGGGATTTGATGGGAGCCACAGGGAAACTGATCAAATGTATATAGGTGGGAGTAGGCCTCAGCCCCTAAAGCAAACAAGCTATCTCAGTCCTGAGATAAATATCCTGTCTGGTTAAGGTCAGCTGTGAGTCGGTAGGCAACCTTGTGTCTCATGTTACTAACTTTGAAAAAGTATAAATGAAGGACTACTTTATTTTGATAGATAAATAAATAAATAAATAAATAAAATTTTCTTAAAAAGAGCAAATACTGAAGATTTCTTGAAAGCATGCAGTAATATTCAATCATATGTCCAGTCTTGCATAACTATGTCTGTTAATCTGAGCAACAGATCTGATGATAAAAATAGATAATATAAACTGGGCGTGGTGGCACACGTCTGTAATCCCAGCACTTGGGAGGCTCAAGCAGGAGGATCCATGTGAGTTTGAGACCAGACTGGGCTACAAAAGTGAGCTCAAGGCCAGCCTGAACTGCATAGCGAGACCCTGTCTCAGACAGAGAAAAAAAAAAAAAAAAAGATAATATATCAATCATTGTTTATCAGCTATTCCTTTATTGCAGATCTGTAACATATGTATAGCATGTTATCTTGTATCTGTTTTTGTTTTTCATGCTTTTGTTTTTACTCTTCAAAATATAATTAAATTATAAAAAAAAACAAACAAACAGAATTTCACTGAACAGGGCTGGACAGATAGCTTGGTAGTCTAGGTACCTGCCTGGCAAACACAAGGATCTGAGTTTGATCCCTGGTACTGTATGCCATGTGTGTGCTGTGAAGAAACTGAAACCAGTGTGGCAGTGCTTGCCTATAATCCCAGCGCTGAGGAGGCTGAACAGGAGGATCACTATAAGTTCAAGAACTACATAGTGAGACCATGTATCAAGTAAATACATACATACATACCTACGTATGCACATACTTTTTTTTTTGGATGAACCAATGAGAAGTTTATTTTTTTTCCAAAAGTCCTTCCAGCCTACTTTATTTTTTATTACTTTTAATAAGAGATAACAATATGAGAGTTTCAAAACACGTTAGTAGTACATTCGCAATAATTGACACATTGCATATTGTTGTTCTCATAGTAGTTATACAGAGCACAGGGTGTAGACGTGATAAATTTTCTAATCAATATTGGTAAGGAAAGAAAGAGGAAAAAAAAGAAAAAATTTTCTTCTCTTTGAATTAAGAGGAAGTAGTTGTATACATAGTCCAATGTCCATAATTGCAGTGCGTTACCGGTGAAACTGGCAATGTTGAAGGCTGTTGATTTAAGCCTCTTACAGCTCATCATACTAATCTAGCTCTGCGTTTTATGCCTCATAGTTAAGCTTTTCTGCTGGGTGATCGAGGGTAAGTTAAAGCACGACCTGTTTAACAAAACTTTCATCTTTTGTATCTCCCAAGGTCAAATCCCCTCAGGATTAACTTTGGAACTATATACAGTGCTTTGTAGAACTGTTGTCAGTGTCAGCCATTGGGACGAGTCGCGGCCATTGCTTGACCAGTTTGCTCTCTGTGAAAGCCTGAGAGAATGTTTTCTCCCTAGGCAACTCTCCCTATACATACATACTTTTTAAAAATTAAATTAAAAAATTTTCACTAAACCAAGTAATAGGAATCTGACAATGGTTGGTGTATTACATATTATCTTCAAATTAATATAGTTTAGTGCTTGGTGATAGACATGGGTCTAAATTTAGCCTTCAGTGTGTGGAAGGTCAGTTTTTCCAGCACTAATTTTTAGAGGCTTTCTACTAGTGAACATATTTGGCCCCTTTGTCAAAGATAAGGTGGCTGAGTGTGTTTGCAGTTGTGTCTGCATCTTCTAATCTGATCCATTGATACTTAGGCCTGCTTTTCTCATTCTGTTTTGTTTTGTTTGTAATGTTTGCAAGTCCTCTATAAATTATTTTCAAGACAGAAGTGTCAAAATCTGTGACTCTCTTTTTCTAAGAACTGTGAGGATTAATAAGAGTGTATCTATCAAGGGAGTGCAAGACATTCTTAGGAAAAAAAGATTGTTTTAATAAATGATTATGCAATAAAATAATTTTCCATGTCTTCTGGGGCCAATGTCACATATAACTTCAAACTAGCCCAGATGGGGCTAGGATCCAGCTTGGATTAGAAAATTTTGATTGCACTATAGAGGAACGGTGCCAGAGGAAACGATACTATTAAATCCACAGCCAGTGTGCTCCAGGAGATACCAATGACTCAGAAGAGAGGCAGGTAGCACCTGTCAGAGGAAGATGCCATGTTTCTATTGAGATGTCAAACGTAAGTTCCATACAGTGACTCAGTCACCCAAGTGAGCTTTGTCGACAGATCTTGAATTACCTTCCTTTGGGTATACAACTTCATCTGGGGTCTTTTTTTTTAACTATTTATTTATGTTATGGCCAGCTCCACCTATCTTGGAGGTGTGGCTGGCACAACATGTGGTGCCAGGGATTGAACAGCCCCTGCGGTTGCCTAAGCTTGCCTAAGCAGGTGCTTTAGACTGCTGAGCTATATCACCGGCCCATCATCTGGGATTTTTTTTCACAGTGAAAACTAAGACATTTTCTTCTCACAGTTATAATTTTCCAAACATTAGGAAAATAACTACTGTATTAAGTTTATTCTAGAGAATTATGCTGGTAATTTTATCTAAGACAATTGGGTTTCATAAAATATAATCAGTTTGTGATCAATTATGATCCATGTGATGCTTAAAATTTCACTATTAGAAGAATCCCTGAGAAGTAATCATAATGGGTGTGCAGACCTGCGTTACCAGAACTCTGGGAGGCTGAGGCAGGGGGATCGAAAGTTATATCCCCGTCTTAAAATTAGAAAATGGCCTTAGGTTCAATCCTAAGTGAAAAAAAATATAAAGAAAGACAACAAAGAAAAGTAAAAAGATAAAGAAAAATATTATAAAATAAACATAATGGAAAAGACAGCAGATTCTTCACGCAGACCTTGACTTTCTCTGCTCAGCTTCCACTGCCTCACTTCACCCAAACTAAAAGTGAAGACTGCTGGTGTGAGAGGAGCTACAGAAGCTCATTACTGAGCCCAGAGATAGCGATCGTCATAATCAGCAACCGGCAGCTTCAAACAGGTCTCAGAAGTGTTTAAAAAGTGCTGTGTTAATATTTCCCTAAACATGATGTTTTTTTTTTTTTTTCGAGACAAGGTCTCTCTATGCAGTTCAGGCTGGCCTTGAGCTCACTCTTGTAGCCCAGGCTGGTCTCGAACTCACACAATTCTCCTGCCTCAGCCTCCCAAGTGCTGGGATTACAGGCCTGTGCCACCACACCTGGCTCAGCCATGATACTTTTTTAGAAGACTTATTTTCAGTTTCAGTTCCTTGTGTGGAGTTTTATTCTGCCATAAGAAAGAAGCATAGGCGTCCTTTATTTTTCCCACTTAAGAATGATCAGCATTATTCTGCTTATGATCTATCATGTGACCAACGAGGGTTTAAAAATTCTCAGTCATGGCTTGCCTATGTGCACAAATAGTCCCAATGCCAAAACACCCATGTTGGCCGCAGGATTTGTTAACTCTTGCTAAGTTATTAAAAGAAAATCATAATGAGGAATACAGCAAGATTCTTCTTTTCCACAAGCACAAGAAACTTGTCACTTATTCCATAATTACAGACAATAAGTGTCATAAAAGTGTATATATCTTAAAAATTGAATAAGTACAGAGTTTACCTTCAGCACAATTAGATTTTAATTTTACCTTAATCACGATTAAAGAAATTGCTTGAGCAGCAAAAACTAGTGCAAAGAAATATTTGCCAGTCTCAGCTTTGATCTAAAATATTCATCTCATGAAAAATTCATCATGAGTTTATAGTAAGTATAACTGCCGCAGGGTATCTACAAAGAAATAATTACCCAAATTGTCAGCCCCTTCTTTGGAATTACTATGTATATTTTTTCCTGATGATCCTGGAAGTTCAGTCACCTTTTGCTACTTCAGTACACCTCAAAAAAATCTACACTATGGCAGGAGGAAGCAGTGAGTGACTGGACATTGAGAAGGTGGGGTTCAGCTGCGCCTTGCTGAAAATGCTGTAGTGCAAACAGCAGCAGAGCAGGGGGACATTTTCCCCTCATAGTCTAGAAGGTCTTTGTGGAGGGCGTATTTGCATAGTTTAGAATTACTGGCCAGATGATCCGTCACATTCATTGAGAACTAAGATGTTACTGCACTGATAACTTCAGATGTGAATCCTAAAACTAGTGGACCCAACAGACCGAAAAGGATAGCCATGCACACAGGCCGTTTTGGATACTGAGGCCCTATGGTAAGGGACTTATTTAAAATCCTTCTCCTTGGGGCCAGGGAGATAGCTCAGTAGAACAAGCACTTGCCTGACAAGCACAGGGTCCTGAGTTCAATCCCCGGTACCACAAAAATAAAATAAAATAAAATAAAATCATTCTCCTTGCTTTGCTTATTCTTTTTAGTAAGCCATAAGTAGGAGGTCCATAACTAAGACATCGGCACAAGATAAAATAGCTCTTGTAAGAAAGAACCTCCTACTTTTTGCATTAGTTTTCAACCTAGTTTTCTGATCTGTAAGTAAAAATCATAATATTGCCAACTTCATATTTTTCTGAGAAATAGATGACTATATAAAGAACTAAGAACAGAAATGGAAGGGAGCAATATTTGTTGATTATTCTTACTAGTAAAATGACAAACACAGAAGGCTAAAACAAAACTCGTTATCAAATTGCATATATAGCACCATGTTTCTTTTTTTAAAGTATTTATTTATTTATTTGTTTGTTTATTTATTTATTTATTTGCGGGACCAGGGTTCATACTCACAACTTTGCACTTACCCAGCAGGCACTTGTGCCATGTAGCTATCTCCCCAGCCTCTTTTTAAGTATTTAGTACGGGGTCTACAAGGCCTCACTACACAGATGAGACTTGTAGTGATCTTCCTGTGTTCCTCCTTCCAAGCCCTGGGATTACAGGTGTGCTGTGATATATATATATATAGATATGGATATGGATGCAGATACAAATACAGATACAGATATAGATATAGATGTCTATAGATATCCACATCTTCCTTTCTGATTTCCCTGGAAGCATCTCACTTTTTTCGAGGGGGGTACTGGGACTCGAACTCAATACTTTGCTTGCACTTACAAGGCAAGTGCTGAGCTACTGAACTCACGCCATTTTAAAATTTCAAAAATATAACTGCGTGCCCATCGCCACCTAAGACCTGTGAAGCTGACGCAGTAGCAAGTTCTCCCACCTGCTCTCCAGATGAGGCTGCGTCCAGACCCTCACGCACACACCACTGATACCACCACTAAGTCTTGAGCTGCCCGTAAAACAGTAGTTCTTTGATTGCTTAGCCAGTAGGGTTTTTTTCTCCTTTATCACTGTAATCATCTAGAATAATCCATCCCCGCCCTTTTGGTAAGCCTTCCCTCATCCTACGAAGATATTTTCAAAGGTCCTTGTGTTATAGCAGGCAGTCACGAAAGCAGGCCCATGAGGCTGGCTGCAACATTAAAACGGACCTGAGCGGGGGGCCAATATTGCCAAGAGGAGATGGGAATGCTTTTCACTCCAAAGACATGACTCATACGTCCAGAGAACAAAGATGGAAATTTTCATAAATGTTTTATACTTGATCTCTGCTTATAAAGTTAATGTTTCCCTGGTCAAAAAGGCCTGACGAACGCTGAAAGCACCCAGGTCTACTGAAGTTGTAAAGTTCCTCCTGCCAGTTCTGGACAAACGGGTATGAGACTCTGTCCTGTACATCACACTCTCATTTCTACCACCTTCTCCAAAGCCAGCAACAGTGGAAGGAAGGCAGCTTGTGGCTGAAAAGGCTGAATTGGCACACAGGATGCTGAAACCTGGCCCTGGATGGCAGGGGCACCGCGAAGGAGGCCAGGTGCCTGGCTGCCATTGATCGAAGCTTATTATCTATCTATCTATCTATCTATCTATCTATCTATCTATCTATCTACCTATCTACTTATTTATTGTGGGAAGGGTCTACAGGGTCTCACTGCTAGATCCTGTTTTCAGCTTGTTTACAGCCTCCCAAGAGCTGGGATTACAGGCACGCGCCACCATGCCCAGTCTCAACTGCAGTCTTAGCATGATGTGGGGCTGGGGGCGGGTCCATAAGAACCTTATTAGTTTGCTGGCTTAATTTCTCCACATTTTTTTTTTTTTTCTTTTGTGGTACCAGGGATTGAACTCAGGACCTTATGCTTGCCAAGCAGGTGCTTATGCCACTGAGTTATATCCCCAGCCCCTCCCACCCAATAACAGTGTTTTGTGTTGGATGTCTTCACTGTTATTTATTTAGTCTTTTTTTCTTTCTTTTTTTTTTTTTTTGTGGGACCAGGGTTCAAACTTACAAATGTCTTGCACTTGCCAGGCACGCACTTGTTCCAACGAGGTATCTCCCCAGCCTATTTTGTCTTTTTGACATAGGATCTCACTGTGCAGCTCAGGCTGACCTCGAGCTCACTTTTGTGGCCCAGGCTGGTCTTGAACTTGCACTGATCCTCCTGCCTCAGCCTCCCAAGTGCTGGGATTACAGGTGTGTGCCACCACTACCGGCTTCACTTCATATTTATAAAGCTATCTTTCTGTGAAAACTGTGGCAATACATTTTTTTCATTAAAATAAGTCATAGTCATAGGCACACAAAGTTTTCTTCTACAATGAGGGAAGATCATAAGATTCTCTTTTTTTAGGATGGTATAAATTAGGATACTGACTGTCTAGCTCTGCTATAGAAGACAAAGAGAAACTTGCAAGAGATATGTGCTTTGGAAACATTATATTATATTCAGATGCCACAAAGGTAATGACTATGGCCTAAATATTTTGCTGAAGTTAACAACATTTGAAAGAAAATGTGCTAGCACTGAATGTTAAAATATCAGTGCAGTTTGATTTCTAAATATTCTCTGATTTTTAAATGTATTCTAAATATACAATTACACTAAAATAAAAACAGAAGTTAAATATGAAACACATATTTGTATGTAGAATTGTTATGTAAACAGGAAATGTACAAACATGTGGAAGTGGGCCAGCAGGACAGCTCAGTGTTCTAAAGTGCCTGCTTAGGCAACCACAGGGACCACAGTTCGATCCCCAGCACCACATGCTGCACCAGCCCCAACCCCAGAGCAGGCTGGGCGGCCATAATATTAAAAAAGAAAAGAATAGTTGATGCTTTAATAATAGTATAACTATTGCTTCCAAAAGTTATATGCAAATGCAAAGGGACTAGGCATGATGGTGCTCATTGCTACTCCCAGGATTCCAGAAGGCAGGAGGCTGAGTCATGAGGACTGCCACAAGTCTCAGGCAAGCCATGACTATGTACTGAATTCAATGCTGGCCTTAACCAGAGTGGGGCCCTACAGCCACACAGAAAGAAAGAAAATACAAAGGAGTAAAGTACAACCAAGACAATCTTAAAGAAAGCCATGTTCCCCACCCGAACACAAATGCAGTCATCTTCCCAGGAATGGTAAAACAAATTTATAAACAAAGATACCATTGCATCTTCTATTTATACATTGTAAAGCTACAGAAATCAGGAGAGCTTAGTATCATTGCCAATATAGACTAACAGACCAATCAGAACAGAACTCAATCCATCCCCATTTACAACAAATCACTTTTTTTGGCTGGCTCAGGCTGCCTTATGGGTGGGTCTGGGGATCGAACCGCCAGCCCCTGTGCCTGACTGGGCTTGCTAGTGCAAACAATTAAACCACTGAGCTATCCTGAAAGCCCCCCAACAGTAAATCACTTCTGCCATTCAGTGAGGACACAAGGGCCATCCTTAGACTAGCTAGTAAATTACAGTGCTGAATACAAACATTTATAGGATGGTCAAAAATAAGAAAAGCTTACCTGTGATAATAAATGTTACATATTGTTTTTCTTTGGAGAATTTCTGTTGACTAAAAGAGCCATAAGCCCATGTTCTGGAGTACTTATAAAATACATTTTTATTCTGGCTGATGGTTTCAGGGTTGGATCACATGTATACAAATCAACCATGCTTAATAATTAAAATTTTTCTTTTTTTTTTATGTGTTAAGACAGCATCTTGTTATGCAGTGCAGGCTGGCCTTGAGCTCACTTTTGCAGCCCAGGCTGGTCTGGAACTCACACTGATCCTCCTGCCTCAGCCTCCCAAGTGCTGGGGTTATAGATGTATGCCACCATGCCGGGACAATAATTAAGATATATGTGGTTTATATTTGTTTAAATTTGTTTGAACTTGTTTAGTGCCATATTTATATGGTTTTCTAATTTAGAAATTAAAAAAAGGAACTTGCAAAAGAAAACAGAGAAGTAGACAATAGCAAGAAAACAAAAGAGAAAACAACCAAAGAATTGTCAGAGGAATTTCAGAAAAAGGGCTTGACCTGCAGGCCAGGCCAGGCCAGGCCAGGCCAGGAGGACCTGAAAGCAACATTAGACTCAGTATTAAGGACACATCCGGGAGCGCAAGGACACTTCCGGGAGTGCGAAGACCCATTCCGGAGCACTGTCGTTGACTAGGAAGGGCTTAGTGCATTTTTCAAGAACAGATCGAAGTTAAAAACTGTGACATATTATCCAGCCCATTCAAAAAGGAGGATGGTAAAGGTAAAAGAAGTATTTCAGTGTTAGTAAAAATGGGGTAGCAGATTGTTTTCTAATGTTCGTAAAGCCCATTTCAAGTTCATATAAACTTGAATCTCTTGTGTTTAATTAACAAGGAAACCCCTCGATTTTTTTAAAACAATCAGAACAGGCAGTGCATTATTTCCCCAGTAACTGGGAAAATTACATTCATTTATTAAAATTTATATTACTCAACTCTTCACTAAAACCAACCATAGAAGAGTTTGTTTAAACATTTCTAAATGAAAGTTTACAGAATTAATTATTCTGAGAATACATATCAAAATATACCCTAAACTCAGAAATTGATTTCTTTCCACTAAACCATATGAAAGATGTAATTATACAATGTGATCATTGCTAAGTACTAACTACATTCTATACCATTTCA
>PVKN010041788.1:0-10494 GCA_004027915.1 Capromys pilorides
GCTTCTCACTGCCTGGTACAGTCCCATTAGGGCAGGGAGCAACACTGCTGGCCCTGGCTGGGCCACGCCAGAGCTCTTGGCTACAAGTGTACCTTACATCTGGCTGGGCATAAATTTGCATTCTGAATCCAGGAGGCCCCCACTCCAAGTTTGTCAAATGTAATTAACTACAGCAAACCTTCTGCAACTGTTTTCAAACGTGGTATTAAAGGCTTTGTGCACATGGAACACACAACCTACTGGTGCACCGCGGCCCGCAGAGAATAGGGAGAAGAGAAGAGCTGGGAGTCCTGGGCCCACCTTACAGTGCATAGGGAGAACAGCTTCCTGAGACATCCTGGTTCAGAATGACCTGGAAAGCCAAAGTGGTGGGCAGGGTGGCACGGGCCTCAAGGCCTGAGGACCCCAGATCAAGTTCCACCCCAGTGGTCACTTCGCATCCTTCAGATATCACTGCGCCTTCCCTGCTGGGTAATGCGACAAGGTATCATTTCTCAAAAAGCTATGCTGGAGGCGGTGAGATAACTCAGCAGACCAAAGCGCCAGCTTAGGCAAGCGCAGGGATCGCGGTTAAACCCTGGCACCACATGCCACGCCAGCCCCACTCCCCAAGCACAGTGAACTGGCCACAGAGTCCGGGCATGGTGGCGCACACCTGTAATCTTAAACAGGAGGATCACTATGAGTCTGAGCTGCTTAGCAAGACCCCACAACAACCAAATACATTTTTTAAAAAGCTGTGCTAAGGCTGGACCGCGGCATCCACCTGAATTTGAATCCAACTGCCACTTAAACAGCTATGCACCCTCGAGTACTTTCCTCCTCCTCTGAGTCTTAACTCCTGTGCATTTTAAAAAATATCTGAAAAGAAAGCAGGGTGACAGCAGCAAATAATCGATGTTGAACGCTCAGCCCTGTGCTTGGCATATACTAAGTAAGCATCTGGCAAATGGCAAATGATTGTACTTCAAGGTAGAAAAATTCCACTTTGCAAAAATAAAGTAAGAGAAACACGAATGCTAAACTTCAGACTTTGATAGAGTTTCTGATTTAAAGGATGAAAATGTACAGGGCTATACAATGAACTCCCTTGTAGCGCCACTCCAAGAAGGAATGGCTGGCTGGAAAGGTGGAGATTTGCTGTTACGAGAAAGGGGGTGGGGGGCGCCACCTGGCCAGGTCTCTGAACCAGCTGGGAGACAGGGCACTCAGTTCTTCTCAAAGTCTCAGGACAGGGACAAACAGGACTCAGCAAAAGCTAACTTCTGTCCCCTTCCCCAGGCTGCAATCCCCTGCCCCTGATATGACCTGACCTGGGTCTCTAGAGCCAGCCCTGAAAAGCTCCGATCCAAACAGACCTCGGGTCAAACCCAAAGACGAGACAGGCTTTGGAAGCTTTCGGCAGGCAGGGAAATTATCAGACGTTATCTTTTAGACTGGTTTCTGCCCATCTTTTGCACTTAGCTTTCTTTGTAAGTATCTAACTAATGATTAAGAGAATGCATAAATGAAATGAGAAACTAGCCACCACCCCCGTGCGTCTCCACCATTTCCACGGCCCCTTCTACGTTCACCATCAGCTATGCTCCTGCCTACACCACTGCACCTCGTTATCGGGGTCTCAGTCTCGGTCTCAGGTTCCTGAGTCCTACCCCGTGTCCAGGGATCCCGGAAAGCCAGCCACGACCCCTCCCTGGGGCTCCGCTTCCTTCTACAGAGGGAACAGGTGGGCTTAGACCAGCACTGTGCAAGGGAAATACAGCAGGAGCCCAGGGTTAATCTCAAACTTCCTAGGGGCTACATTATTTAATGAAACAAAAAAGTTAAAATAAAAAAAACGAGTGAAAATGAATTTTTAACAATGTATCTTATTTAACCCACTCTATAAAATTTTATCATTTCAACATCAATACTTAACAATTATAGCTGATAGCTATTACACTTTTTTTTCCCCCTACGTCCTTACAATGCGAGGCGGACGATGAGCCCCATTTCCGATTCTCAGGATCCACACGCGGCTCCTGATTCCCCGAGCGCTCTGCACGCAGTGGCTTACAGAACCTCCGTGAGCCGTTAGCTCTAGACTCTCAGGGAGACAGAAGAGCAGCCTCAGAACAAATTCCACCTAAGGCTGGCAGCACCCAGGGGATCTTTTCCTTCCCTGTGGCCTCATTTCAGGTCAGTTTCAGTTGTACTTCTGATGAGTTTCACTTTCTGTTTTTCCAGCCTATATCATAAGAAACGCCTCGCATACATGCCCTTAAAATTTTATAGTTATCTTTCCCAGGTGATGAATTTTTTTTTAAATTCCCACACATTAAAGAAACATCTTCACTGGTTCTCTCCACGCACTCCAACTGTCCAATAACCCCTTGGCTCACAAAACACTGAGCCCAAAATAAATCAAAACACTAATTCTCTTTGCAAATTTCACCTGACCACAAACTTCCACCCTCACCCCGCCACCAATTTTCCAAAATCAAATGCTGCGGAATTTGTACTGCAGGTCTCCAAGCCAGGCAGCCTGGCTAGCTCCTCAGGCAAGCTGTCTCGGGCAGTAATACAGCCAGCACAGCCGCCGAAACAGTCTGACTTTGAATGTTACCAGCAAAATGCAAGCTGGGGGTTGCGGCGCTCCTTCCCACCCATGGGGGAGAGAATAAGCTTTCTCTAAGGCCCCCACCCACGCCCCAGATTGGCCCCCTCAGACTCAGAAACTGGACCCTGGCCCGTGGCTCCCTAGAAATGGGGCTTCCCTTTGCTTTCTCTGGCAAACTTGAGCATCACCTGATTCCATTTATTCTCTTAGCTTACACGAAGTTCCATTCTGCTGTGTCAGCCAAAATATTTATATCACTTTGCTGTCGACTCAGTACCAGGCTCACCTCCGCCTCCCTCCTGGCCTTTCTTTAAGAAAAGAAAGGAGTCGCTGCCAACATGCTTCTCCAGTGCTTCAGCGTCTGCGGAGCACTTGCGAGGGCACTGAGGCAAGGGACGCCTCCAGGAGGCCTGGCAGGTGTTAGGATGGACCAGGGACCACTGCCCCACTCAGACAGCCCCAGGGGTGTCAGGAATCCCAATCCCCCGTGCCTCCACAAATGGGCCACCCGTACCCATGATGAACAGGACGAGGGCTGAAGACAAGAAAACAGGACAACAGAGATCCTGTGGGAAGACCCCAGAATTCTAAACTTTTTGAGCCACAGACTGGCAAAAAGATAAATAAAATGCAAGAAAAGACCAATAAATCTCATGGATACATGTCTGGAACCGGCAGTTTGCATAATTTATACAGAATTTACCCAAAGCGGCACTTAATCAGTGATCATTATTGATTTTATAAAGTTAACACATAGGAAAAAACCTGACACAATATATAAGGTTCTGGAGCCTTCTCCAACACGCTGTCCAGCCTCACTCCTACCAAGGACTCTTACCAGCCCACTTCCCAAATATGGATACAGATGCATGCTTCACAAGGCAGAAATAGCAGACATGCCACAAACCCGGGCCATGGTCTCAGGAACCCCAGGGCCCGCCGCCTGGCCGCTCTCTGCTGGGCCATCTACTTGGCACACCAAGAGAAGCGCATCCCCTTCAGCCAGCCACCTCGCTCCCACTCCCAGCATCTCCCCTTTGAAGCTTGATCACTCCTCCATCAGCCATAGAAGCAGGTCAGCCAGCCCCAGCTTTGATGCCAGCCCCAAGGGTATCTAATTATAACAAGGAAGGGAGGAGTCAGGATTCTCTCCCTATTTCTCAAGACCAAATTAACTTTAATTCCTTTTGACACAGTGTATGTGCATACAGCAGGAAAAGCACAGGCTGACAGGTCAGGAAATCTGAGGTTTTGATCCCAATTCTACCTCTTCGCTGAGGTTCTGAATGCATCACTCCATCTTCCTTCCCAGGCCTCAATTTCACAGTGTGTGTGAATGATGGTGTAACAGGACCCATCGGATCAGGAGAACAAATTGACTTGATGTCTCATGCTAACCTCAACAGAATGGTATCATCATATTAAGAAGCCCTGTGAAGCCACTGGCCAGATTCAATGGAAAAGAATGCCATGATCGATTGGTGATGTCTGCCATGGGCTTCAGACCCGGAAACGGCAGTGTATATGCTACCTGTTTACTATCCTCACACTAGGTGACAGACAACACACTGCAAAAGGAAAGGATCTTGCCAGTTACCGAGATTTTTTTCTTGTGTACCTCACAACCCCATTATCACCACGACCATCATGATCAGTAACATTATTATCATTACATGAGTGATAAGGAAAATAGGGGACAGGGAAATTAAGTTCTTCGTGATCAGCAAAGATCACGAATGATTAAGTGGCAGAGCAAGAACAGAGCCGATTCTTGTCTCTTCAACTTCAACATTATTCGCTCTGGCTTCAGAAGTGTGACACATATCCTGCCCTCAGGAGAGCTCATCCAGGTGTACAGAAGGGACCACTTAGCTTCAGGATATCCCCTCTCTCACTACCTACACTTCTCAGAGCAGAAGGTCATGGCAAAACCATGACACCCACCCAAACAGATGGCAGGAGAGGAGTTCAGAATAAGAGTTCTGGGCGCAACTCCTCTCACAGTGACGTGATGAGGTAAAAAAGTTTGGAACTCCCTAAGGTCACAGTGCACCCACCTGGAGTAGGATCCCCTACTTCCTCAATTCCAAGATGCCCTGGACTGTGAGATGCACTATAGATTTTATAAGAGCTTTTAAGGGAAAAACTAGAAGGGACAAACTGTTGAAAGAACGCACCTACGATAACTTGAGCAGGCATTTTCACTTCTAGGAGGATACAACTGTGGCCAAGGGGACACAACAGACTCTTGCTCTGCATTTAACTGAGATTCCATGCTCGCTCTGAAATGGGCTAGAAAGTGTTCAAAAATGATTTTCTATGAAATGTGCAAGAAAAAAAATTAAGTAGATACACTAAAGATGTCTTAGGTTTTTTTCTACAAAGTCTCCTTGAATCTTTGGCATCTGCAAACCAAAGTCCAACTAAAGAAGGGATCTGGTTAAACACCGAATCACAAACTGAGCTACTTCAAGCTGAAGGGGCCCCTGGGCTCTGCAAATAGCTCCTGGTGTACAGTTCTGGACACGGAGCCAAGAAGAGCATCTCTTCACACGCACGTGGCTGGGCACTCCCATCCTGCTGGAATGAGCCACCTAGCTGGTGGCCCCAGCAGAATCATCCACTCATTTTAAACCTTCTATATAAACGAGGTGAGGACAGCAAAGGTACGAGGGGCCAGAAAAACTTTTTTTTAGAATTCCCCAAAGACATACAAAGTGAAAGGAGAATTTTCCCTGAGGATCCTGCTTGGACTTACTATTCCAAGGAAACCAAAGGTTCCAGATCGAGCTGTAAAGAAAATGTTGCTTATTGCTCCCTAAGAAGAAGACACTGACTTTGACCGAATGGCTAAATTCAAACTGGCCATCTACTCTTCATTGGATTCAAATCCGACTGAGCTATTTCCAAAAATCAAATTAAGTCATCAAATATGTATTGAGCTGCTGCTCTGAGCCAGACCTTAAAATGAATAACCCATGATCTCTACCCTCAAGGAAGTTACCAGTTGGCTGGAGAAACAGAAATGCAAACAACCAGAGTGCATCTTCTTGTCCATGGGGCTTGAGAAGCGGGCATGGGATTGACTCTTCCAGGGGGTTTCATTTCCCATGGGGCAGAGATAAAGGAGGGAAAGGGCATTCTAGGCAGAAGCCCAACATAATTAAGATTTATCTCTTTTAAAGACCAGGCCACAGGCTGGAAAACAAATCCAGAAATATTTGGAGGAGCTAGAACAATAATGGCAAAGCCTTTTAGGGCTTTCAATGATACAAACAGCTTGTCCAACACACGTGTCATAGGTTCGCGACCAGTGAGCTAAAGCACCCTTGCAGTGAAAGTACTAAGAACAGCCTTGACACAAAAGCCTCCGCTCTGTTTGAAAGAAAAAAAAAGGACACATATTCTGTCGCTGCTAACCCTGACCACTAAAGATAAGCCACCAAGTGTCCAGGACTCCCCAAAGTAGTGTTGCTGTGTCTCCCCAGTTGGAGAATCCCAGGCCACTGGGTCAAGAATCAATGCATGAGTACTGACCACCTCTAAGGGAGCCTAGCCTGGATGGATATTGTGTCTCTCTGCTTCTCTGCCTCTCTGTCTCTCTGTCTGTCTCTGCCTCTGTCTCTCTCTGTCTCTCTCTGTCTCTCTCTCTCTCTCTCTCTCTCTCTCACACACACACACACTGCTTCATTAAATCATAAATCACCTTCAAGGTCACAATCCTCACTCTCCTCACCCCCAATTTCCAGATGCAAAAGTTGTGGTTTCAAAACCAGAAGTGACTTTCCCGAAGTAACACCAAGTTACTCACACCACAAGGGAGTGAACTGCAAACTCTGGTCTGGCTGACCTCAAAGACAGCTGTCCATCTTGTCAATGGGAGTGAATGGCAGACAACATCCATGTATCTGAGCTAGGCCCATATGGAGGGATTTCCTGGTGGTCCTTGGTGAGGAAACCACTTCTTCGATAGGCCATCTCTTCCCCTTAAGCTCTTCCCTTCCCTTGGACTCTGATATTGGCCACTTGCTGTCTTTCTGTATCTTTATCCCTATTTTAGGCCACACCTCCAATGACCGACCCATCTGGCCCTGAGGCAGCACATGTGCTGTGCCATATTGTCCTGGAATTTCTAGCCGCCACTTATCATTTTCAACTATAGCACTCTGGCCTAACCCTTGCTGAAGACCACTCTGAGATGAATGAAATGGAGGTGTGGACCACTTTAACCAAGAGGGGTGAGATGGTTGGTCTCACTGCCACTGATGCTGAGATGCCCTTAAGTGGGACTCCAGTGGGAATCCCTGCCAACCAACCCGAGAGGGTTGAAAGGAGTCACGAGACTTCCAAGGCCAACCGAACATGACCCTGACCCTTCACCCTCCAACATGATAGCCAGGAGGCTCTCTTGTGGCTACTGAAATGTGGCTGTCAGAACTGCACTGTGCCAAGAGTAAAAGGCACCCTGGACTTCAGAGACTTAATTACTCTATCCCAAAAGGAGTGCAAAATGTCACATTAATAAGCTTTCGTACTGGGCTGCATTTGCCTTGCATGCACAAGGCCTTGAGTTCAATCCCCAGCACCACAAATAATAATAACAATAACAATAACAATAATAATAGTTTTATACTGATGACATGTTGAAATGATATAGTGTGTAAATATTGGGTTAAACCAACTCTTTTACTATAATCAACATCACCTGTTTCTCTTTACTTTTTTATACACTACTAGAAAATTTTAAATTATATGCATGGCTCGAATCTGTGGTTTGAATTATATTTCTATTGGACCACATTGGTGTAACATGCTTGGAGATGGGGTGCTCTAAGAAAGCGATCCTGTTGGAGGGAAGCTCATTCACACAAAATAAAGGATCACACAGAGGCTGGTCCAAACCAAAAATATAGGGCTAGCACAGCGAAACTCCAGGAAAAACCTCTCCAACAACTTGAAGTGAGGAAGGGACTCAGGCAACGGCGACAGCTGTCCTCACCAAGGCAGGGATTCTGCGCTACTTTCCATCACCTCTCCGGTGAGGGGCCAAGCGAGGTTGGTAGCTGACATCTAGTACCTTCCAGTCTAGTGCCCTGCCAGGCCGCCAGCTTGGACCTGACCACACATGCAGCAGGACTCCACAGGCAACCCTCAAAGTGGCTGCAACAAGGCCACGCCAGTCACTGGAAGTCCACTAAATCATGAATCAGACGATAACAAAAATAGAAGCAATAAAGCACAGCAGCTTCATACCACCTCACAGGGGTTCATCGAGCCCAACACCTTTGAAACTGACTTTCATGCACAAGAGTAAATATGTTTCACATTATAAATCTAAATCCACAAATGACAAGTTTCATGAAATACTCCTCACTTCCACCCTGCACTAGCTCTGTTTTTTGTCCCGCTCTATTCTGTTCTCCTCTCTGTGTTTTAAAGCTGAATGTGATTCATCAACGTGATCCCACAACCCACCAGTGGATGGTGATTTGAGGTCTACCCCTAGGATGATAAAGGAGAGGATCACACAGATGATCAGATCACTGCACCTCTTACTCCAGAATAGGAAAAGAGTCCAGACATGGGCTCAGATCCCTCCTCAGCATAGTGATCCAAGCAGCTACCACCCGTCCAGAGAACCAGAGATGAAACCTATTGTCGCTACTCTTGCTCTAACCCAAAGCAGTCATTTTGGAAACACACGCAAAAAAATGCTTCTTGCGGCCCTCCAGGGACAACTGATCTGCCCAAGGTCACCTAGTAAGACCTTTTGAGAGCCAGGGCCTGAGCGCACATGAAGCAATTCACATCACCACAGAGGGGACACTACCGCCACGAAGCATCACAAGAACATGAGAGACTGACATTTCCATACAAATGTGAAAGGTCAGCTCACACGGTCCTGAAGTTCTAGTCACCCAGCAATGAGAGGATGTCAGGGTTCTGGGGCCAGCGGAAACAGTATGCTCAGAGCAAGAAACCGCCTCTGATATTGGAGGAGTTAAAAGTTATTTCTCAAATGAAGCAGGCATTGGAGGAGAGGTGAGCAGTACCCTGACTGGACACCTTGTTGCACTCCTCCTACAAAACCAAGAACCCCTGTTCAAGTTCACCTCTGTGCAGGTGGGCTATGCCAACCCTCTTCCCCAGTTTGATTCCAAGTTAAGCTATACAGCAGGCATTTGAAATTTCAAACCTAAACCTTATTGAAGAAGGGGGGAAAAAACTCCTTAGGCAAAAAAGCCAAACATTAAGTAATAAGAGTCTCCACTGTAAAACTGAGCTTAAATGATCTTTCACCAAAATAACTCAGACCGTCATCAAATTACCATTCCTTAAGTCCAATTTGCCAGATCTTTTTCCCCATAATATAACAGAGTGTGATGAAAAGGCACCGGCTCATAAAAATTAGCTCTGATATCCATTTCTGGTCATAATTCCATCTAAAAGAGGCCAGAGACACACAATCCAGATCAGATCTCAATCCAGAGGCACCAATAGAAACAAAAGGGAACTAGCCCCGCCCCCAACAGGACCATCATGCATTTCTACTTCCTTTACAACAAACATGACCAGAATAACCAATTTTGTAGAAGGGAAAAAAAGAAAAATGGTCTATACTAACAGAAATGATTTTCAGTCTCTAGCCATGAGTAGCTTTTAAGCCACAGACAACAGAATAAAATTTCAACAGAATAAAATGAAGAAATCTGAATTGCGTGTCAAGAAATTACAGGCCACATAAAGGCATAAGCTGCAATATTCTATTCCTTGTAACTTAAATAATCTGTTAGCTATAATTCTGACCTTTTCTCAGGTGCCCCTACCCCTGTTCCACCATCCTCAACCCAGTCTTCTCCCATCACGGCTAAACTGGGGCTACTATCTCATGAGGCCTCCAGAGCCCCTTGGAAATTATAAATTCCTTGACTATCCTAGGTACTGGCCTAAATAATTCAAAGGAAAAAAAATTTTAATTATGCTACTCAAAAAGAAAAATAAGCTCATTCCAAGTATGTCAGAATGTGGCCAGTCAGCCCTGAAGGATTTCATTACTATGAAAAGAAAAAAATTCTCCCAAATGCAATGGTGATGATGGGGTATGTCAATTCCATATCACTGTCAAATATATTTTACAGACTTAATATCTCCTCAGAAATTCGATTTCCATAAAACAGGAGGAGAGGCCATGAACTGGGGCCACAAATTCTTCCAAGACCAGCTGGGGGCTGGTCACAGGAGTCCAGAATTCCCACTTCTTGCCCCATGACCCGCCATGAGCTCTCTACTGAAAGCTCCACACAATCCCACTATGAAAATGCTACCAATATAGATATGCTTTCGGACAGGAAAATCAGAACTTTCTAAAAAGCATATATATATTCAAATCCCCAGCAAATTCACTGGGGATTTTAACGTACCATAAATTACTCTTCTCCTGTGGATAGGGATCTTTTTTCCATCTGTCACAATTCAATTCAGTCAATATTTGTGTTTGGAAAAAAAAATTTTTGTTCTTTTTTGTTTCACCTTCTTTTGATTCATTTTAAGACCAAAAATGCCACATGAAATACTGTTTGTACAGGTGCTTCCATATTTTAAAGGCAAGTACCTTTGGGTTTGGCTTTTGTTTGTATTGATTTTTTTTCTTTAAAAAAAATATTTTTTCCTGCTAGAGTCAGATGAGCTGGTAGTTTATCTCATTTTTCCAACAAAGTGTTCTACTAGGTAAGATGGCTAAGAAATAGAATTTTTATCTCTTTCCTTCTCTCTTCTTTTCTGAAATTGGAAAAAAATAAATGTTTTTTTTTTTTTTTTTTTTTTTTTTTTTTTTTTTTTTTTTTTTTTTTTTTTTTTTTTTTTTTTTTTTTTTTTTTTTTTTTTTTTTTTTTTTT
>PVKN010041789.1:0-10493 GCA_004027915.1 Capromys pilorides
AGTCAGCCCTCAGAGAGAGTTCCGTTGGGCAGATGAGTTGTTCCATTTGTAGCGAAGACATTCAGCTTTATTCAGCTTGGAACTGATGCCAGTAAGCAGATTTGAAAGTGCAAGAAGGATGATGATCCTCTGACGACCCTCTGTGCCTGCGGTTAGTGCAGCTTGCTAAGTCTCCCATGCTTTCTTCATCCCAGACATGTGGGAGACCCGTTCTTTCTGGCTCCTCAGAAGAATGAAGCCCAGAACTAACTCTGGACAATGAATTATGAGTAGGAGAAACATGGGCCATATCTGGACACAAACTGGGGGTTTTATGTTAATTTTTGTTTGGGGGCTTTTGGGGGTTAGTTATAGCTCAGGCATTGAATCTGGAGCTTTTGTTAGTCTAAGCACTTGGTCTACAACTGCACTGCATCCCCAGACAAGGGCTTTAATTTGTGGTTCTAGATCTTTAAGAACTTAGCCAGACTCTTGGATGGCAACAGAAACTTACATATGGGAAACTTCTCTGGCTATGTGGAAAGAAGTCCTTGCTGTAGTCTGTCAGAGGGACTCTTGCATCATGTGCTGCAACGTGCCGGCTGAGCTAGTCCTAACTGGGACAGTTTGTTTCATTCCGCACTCTCACCAGATAGGCATGACTTGCTCTACTTCAATCACTAAGGAGCTAGAGACCCAAGACAGGGTTTCTTTCAAAAACAATATTCAATGAGGAATCAAAACTGTGCTCCTGAATGCTATACCAAGTTTTCCATCAGTGACCACATAGTTCAACAATAAGCTACAGGCCTCTGTTAAATCAGTAATCACTTCAGTAAGTGGTAAGGAAATCAGGGCAGAAACCAAAAGCAGAGGAAAGGAATCTGCTCCTTCTAAAGAGGCTCACAGGGATACACTGATGTGTGGCTTCATGCAGAATTGCCAGGCAGAGGTGGCCAGCGTTCAGAAAGCACAGCATCAGTTATGCAAAATGGCCTTATGCACTAACTTCCCACACACTGGAGTGCAAGTGAGCTGCCCTTAGTGGAAGAGGGAAGAGGGAAGACAGGGCAAGAACAGCATCCCGAAGTGATCCTTCATGCACTGGTGAGTTGGATGCTCACCTACTTGTGAGCATCTAAGAGATTAGGAGAAACAGCACGTCCCCTAGGTTTATTTTATTCCACATCACCTCTGAGAGTCATATATGTCATATGGAGGTGACTCATGCTGGGGACCAGATCAATTTCTATCATGGTCATCATTGTATTCTTAATGCTTAATGCAACATAGTACTTGTTGTAGAAGAGGACATAGAAGAGGTTGTAAGATGAATGAACAGGTGAGAGGAAAACAAGCACACAAAGGTCTATACTGAAATACTCAACAAATAAGGTTCACATTGAAATACCACTCAATGCAAGTTGAAAGTCATGGTTTTCTTTCTTGTTCTAAAGCTTCCCAGACAGATCTCTCACTGTAACTATGCACTCAAAAAAATGAAACATTTTCCCTTTAGAGACAAGTGGATTCCTGAGGCCTAAGATATAAACAGCTGCTCCTATTGCTCCCAGCCTAAAAAGAAAGTGACAGGAAGTGTAGGTGCTAGCTGCAGGGTGGTCTGTTTTCTATAAGAAATAAAAGGATGTACTGTAGTTGGCTGGCAGTGATGAAATACGTGTAGAGATCTGCATCATCTCTGTGGTCCACACTCCTTTGTTCTTTACTGGGAAAGACCCTCGTCCACCTGCAAGTAGAGAAACAGTGAAACAATTAGGCCCTTCTATCTACTCAGAGCTACCTTAAATAATTCTATGTTCCTTTTTATTAATATGTATGATCTCTTCTGATTTGGAGAGCAGCAAACAGATGAAACTGAGTGTATGGACTTAAGTGGCCAATAACGCTATGATTGTTCTTTCCTCTGAGTGAGGGAGCGAGCAGCTCCTATGAAATCCTGAGTGTATGAGTTGCCTACACACCTCAGTGCACAGGGAAATTAAACATTACATTATCCATTTGAGGGATGGTGACACTAACTGAGGGGACCAAATGATGCTGTTGTGGGACCTGGCCAGTCACTAATTCTCTCCTCTTGCCTTTGATCTCCCACAAACACTCCCAGTATTAGGGGAATGAGGACCTGAAGTCAGGTAACAGGTTATTTGAGAGTTCTAGACCACATTTCATCCTACATCTTTCATGTCTAGAACTCTTTGTAAAATATAGAGTTTAGACTAGGTCAGAAATTGTGTACTAAAACCCACTAGGAGATTATTTCTTTTTCTCAATCATATAGATTTTCAACTAGCATTCCCACAGTTTATGACTTCTGGACTCTGGGGTGGGATCTTGGAACCCATTGTTCATCAGATCTCTTGGGTGATTAAGCATTGCCAATCTCAGAAACTATACTTTGAGCACCATGCAAAGACATGCTTCAAACTCTTTTCAAAGTCTAACTTTCAATGGCTCCATCAAAACATTGTCCTAGGTACCTAATTATCTTCAAGAAGGTATTTTTAGTTATTAAATAAATAAGTCAGTCCCTCCTGTGAAAAGACTAGAGTATGCAAATGTCCTAACCCATATAAATAACCCATTTCCTCTTGTCAGCTCTGCACCACGTCCCTCTGTCAGCCTTTCACCACCACAAGTATCTTGCAGCAAAGCACGGTTCTTTTCATCTTTTAGATCCTTTTCACATGTCTTTACCATCAACCTTAGGAGGCTGGCATGGGGATTTCACTAAGTAAGCCAACTACTTAAATTGTTTTGAGATATAGCCCCAAACTCCTTTGGTGTATTTGTTAAACTCAAAAGTAATATTCTTTGACTCCTGTCAAGCTTTATAAGCAAACACTGAGGGGCTTCCAGAGAGAGAGACCATCTGCACAGCTAAGTGGAGTCCCTACTTTGCCCTGAAATATGCAGGGTGTATGGAAGATTTGACCTGTGATAAATCCTAATCAAAAATTAGATAAACTCTAAAAGATGACATAAGAGCTCATTTGCAGGAATATAGGAACAATTGGTGATAGAAGACACATGTCTCTTTCTTCTTTGTCCCAATTCTGCATGGTCTTAGATGACTTAAACCTACAAAATCTTCTAATTTTTCCCTAGGAGCCAATCTGGAGCTGCCTTGCTTCCCAGGAAAACTTAAATCATTTGTCATCCTAGGAGTCTTGCTCAGGGAAATCTGAGGTTAAGCATGTACCATCTCCAGATTTCAATCCCAGAATTCCAATTTCCTGCCTGAGGCTCCGGATGGAACTTTGGGAATGGTGCCCACCTCAGTGCCCCAGCAGAAGTGCTGAGCACACAAGATATGCAGTGTGAGGTCGTGCCCCAGTGACATCCGAAATGGACCCTTCTGGAAAATTTCATGAAATTCATGACCAACTGTCATCAGACACAAGCAAAGAAGAGACTGAAAGCCTAGAATCTGGGAATTTTGTCTTGACAGGATTCTTTTCTTGAAGACTTGTTGGTGAATATCCACATCATCTTCCTTTCTAACTTAGTTTCACATCCTTCAATGTAAGTATTCATATTTTGCAGCTGTTTCTATTGTAACAATGACTATAGTTCAATTATGTCCCTGCATATGTCAGGTGTAGTACAGTCTAATTTAATCTTAGTTACACATGGCCATATTGCAATTATACATGCTACCCAAGTGTTAACACATATTTAAACCTGCTATTCCTTTGTCACGGATTTACAAAGAGGTACCTGAAAAGAAGCAGATGTCATAATTACACGCTTATTCAGCTCATTTTAAACTAAGTCTCAAAGCAAATTACAGATGAGCCAGGCATGTCTTGAAATTAATGTAGTGATAGCAAACGAATGCCACGATTCATTATGGTTTGTCAATGTGCCGTACTTCTGGAATGTGTGATAAAATTATATTAATACTCTGCTAATGAGATTAATGAATATGAACACACAAGAGAAGAATAGGGCTTTTTGTTCAACTATTGAAAAAATAACATATAGGTAATTAAAAAGAATTAATCAAACTGCATACAGCCTCATTTATATTAAATTAATTTGTCTGGTTTCATTTCTAATAATTAATCACTTTTTGCAAATTACAAAGCACTTCAGGCGGATGGAAGCACTACTGTAGGAGTTGTGATTCAGAATATTTAGACCGATCAAGGTGGTCCCTGTGGGTTCATATTAATTAAGGTTTAACAGTTTGGAAAATTGTAGCAATATTTTATGATTCATGTAATTAAACTCTAACAAAATGTCACAACTGCTAGTTACTTCTGCGCCTGTGATTTATATCTTCCCCCTTCTGAAAGGAAGCGGCAGAAATGAAGTCTTCTTAAATGTGCCAGAGCAGTCAATGGGAAAGCAAGCTGGTGGATTCAAGGCAAGCAGAAAGGTTTTATGGGGGCATAGCACACCCTCCCAATCTTGTTTTCCACCATGGTGCTATGCAAATGAGGCATAGTCACATGGTCTGACATATGGTGAGGTTTCTTCACTCTCTTTTACATGTTTTCTGGGATTCAGACAAAAAACCAAGAGCTGGGAGCATCCTTCCCACACCAGAAGGGTGCATTACCATGCCCACTGATGGAGACTTCTGGTTTCCTAGCCCTCAGGTTCTAAGAATAAAGACATTGATGTTCTGGGCATCAATCTATTTGACCAGGCACCTATGGGTACTGGACATTATCTCTCCAGAGCCTGGACTCCTACCAAAGGTACTAAAGTGGCTATCCTAGGAAATACCCCCTGAGAAACCTGCATGGGGAAGCCAGTTGTGAGCCTCCTTGCTGGGGTAGCTGTCCTGCCTGTCTGTGGAAAGAACTGAAGCAAAACTTATCTGGAGGTTCTACTAGGGCAGTCTTATTCGTCATACTGCATCTGAGGTGCCTACACTATTTCTGCTAATGCTAAAGTGCTGGCTTTTTCTCTTGGCCTCCCTGAAGCCACCCCATGCTCTTCTCCTCATCTGCAACTTCTCAGAGATTGATCTGGCTGGATTGAGCCAGTGGAAGCAGAGGTTGAAAGGCAGGAGGGGAAGGAGGTGGTAGCTGCCTTGTGCATGTTTCCTCTAGTGATTGAGTCCCCCACATGTGCCTATGACTCCCTTGGGCTGCCTGTCCACTACACGCTCAAGTGGCATTATTTTTACCTCCGCTTCCTTCAGCCCCGTGGTGCTGATGTGTCCTCACTGCCGCTCACTTTTCCATGCTGCACTACTCTGCCATGTCAATCGTTTCCCCAGTTCTCTCCTTTCTAAACGAACACTTTCAGTGTTTTTCCTTGGAATGTCTAATAGTGCATTCATGTGTGTGCCCCACTCCCAGAGATCCTCATTCAGTTGCCCTGGAGTGTGACCCTGAGGTCTATATTCTATTCCATTGTTTCTCTTCCTCCTGGTGACTATTGTGTAAGGCAGAGAAACTTCACATTAGATGGGACTGGGAAGACTTGATCACAATGGGTCAGGTTCTAAGTACTTTTAAATATATTGAGGTAGTTTATCCTAATAGTAACCCTAGAAACAGGGTCACAAGCATACCCATATATAGATAAAGTAGGAGAAGCAGAAGGAAGGCAAGCAACTAGCCAAAGTCAAGCCAGTAAGTAGTAAGGTTTGGTTCAGAGTCTGGGCTCTCACCATGCCATGCTATAATGAGTCTTCAAAATGTACTGTAAGAAATAACTTGTAAATGAGGAAAACTTGATTAGTTACTAATGCTTCTATTTAATTTGTCTTCATTCCAAAATATTTTAATCAGAAACCATGATATGCCAGATATCAGTAGAGTGATGCAATACAGATAAACAAATATGTAACCAGATAAAACAGCAGGGTCTCAAGAGTTGGGGGACCTCTGGAAAGTGAAAACTGTGTTCTAATCAGGAATAGCAATAAGCCCTTAGTAGAGAGGAAACATTTTAGAGGGATCACAAAAGAAATAATGTCACCATTTTTAGAACGCACGGCATGTGACACAACCCACTCATTAGCTGCTGCTACTTGAGGACCAAGGGTTGCTTATTCAACAGGTTGGCTCGGAATTTTATCTTCTAACCACAGAGAAAATCAAGATGGTGTCTTAAGTGAGGGAATGCTATGGCGCTGTTGGAGTTCCTAGATGTTATTTTACCAGTGCTTCAGAGAATGGACTGGAATAAACCATGAGAGAATGTCATCAGTGACACCCTTCAGGTGAGATGACAGCTTGGAATGAAATCTTCTTTGTCTTGAAGAAGAAGAAGGTGGGTGAGTTTTTTTAATTTTACATTTATGGATTTTTTTTCCTCCTCTCTGGCCCACTGCATGAAATCTGGCCATTAAATCTCCGGTGTGTGGTCTGGTAATGATACTGAGTCTAACTGATTGGCTCTGTTGGGCTACTTGGGAAGCTCTGGTCCCTCTCAGTCTACACTCAAATTGGATTAACTTGGAAATGAGAAAAAACATGTTTTTGCTTTTGTTTCTTTTAATGCTTGTGAGCAGATGCTAGGAATTTTGGGACTCCTTTGGGAAAGGAACCCCCACCCACCCCATCAGCAGCCACAGGGTTATATGTCTGTAAATAACACTAATTGGGAACATTTTATTTTGTTTTGTTAATAAAGTGTGTGGCCTCATTGGTTTTTCAAGCATGAAGCCTATCTTGGGCCTGCTTCTCAGGTAACACCTCTGTTCTGAGTGTGCAGTGGCGGAGGTACTACTAATGGGCTGGGAAGTAAGGCCTTCTTATAGACAAATGATGATAAAGTGAAATCTTTAAGAAATCATCAAAAAAAATGAGGCAGCACCATATGAGCTGTCTCTCCAAAGTGACAGGGCTAAAGAAGCTGCCAAGCCACTGGCCCACAGCACCAAAGCACATTTATGATTTAATTCCCATTTTGACATCAATCAACACATATTAATAACTTTAGCCAGAGAAAATAAGGTCCTAGGTGTGTTTTTATGTTGACATGCCTTGCATCTAGAAAGCAGAGTTGTGATTGCCAATTAAACTTCAAACAAGCTCAACCTCTCCCACTCACCTCATCCCATAACTTTGCATAATATCTTGAAGAGCACTGAAGGCCTCGCTGTCATAACTGAAGTTTGTTATATTCCCCAAGAAAGTGACATTGATTTTATTAACCTAAGTCTGGTCCATGGACTATAAAATCTGTCAGTGGGAAGCAGGGAGCTTACAGACTGTGAGGTCCCATCCTCTACCTGAGGCAGCATTTCCTCCTGCTCCACCTACAATTATGTCTACCATAACCATTACCTTCAGTGTTAAGAAATGCTACAACTCAAGGAAGCTAGATGGTTTGCAATGAATATGTGGATTTTAATCCAAGTCCTACTTCTACTCCTGACAAGCCAATATGGTGGTTCTCATAGGAAAGCAATGTTGTCTCCTCCCCTAAGATATTTTGCAAAGACTGAGGTTGGCTTTAATCTTTGATTGTCATAACAGGGTCAAGGCTACCTTGGTATTGGCACCTACTGCGAAAGTCCAGAGTGGTGGCTAAGCATCCTATAATATACAGCATGGCTTTCTGCCACAAAAAAATGATCTCCCAATGTCAGTCTTGATAGAATTGAGAAACTATGATCACCATATGCAAATGCATATATATATATATATATATATATATATATATATATATATATATAACCACACATGTTCAAATGCTTCCCTGTCAAGAAAAATTCTTTTTCTTGAATTGACAGAAATGCTAGGTTTTTTTTTTAACTAAAATCTGTTTTCCAGTTTCTCTTACATTTGCCTTTTGAAAAGACAGAGTTTTAATTTAACTCTTCTAATAACAACAGTTGAAATATATGAAAGAAATATATGAAAATATCTTTCAAAGTTATAATCACTACAAACTGAGCATCTCCAGTACCTTTTGTTGTAACCCTATAAAGAAATTCCAAGAAATTCAGTGTTATTTTTCTGTGTAATCACAGAAAAACAACAACCACTTAAAGAAGATTAAGGAAACATGGGGTTTGGAAATGAAACTCAGGGGTAGAATATTTGCCTAGCATGTGTGAGGCCTTAAGTTCAAGCCCCACCAGAGGAGGGGGTGAGAGAAAGGGAGAGGGGAAGGAGGCTGGAGAGGAAAAGGAAGGGGGAGCGAGGGAGAGAGAGAGAAAGAGAGAGGGAAGAAGAGGAAAAGAGACAGAGAAAGAGACACAGAGTGACACAGAGACAGACAGAGAAAAAAAGGGACACTATTAAGACAGTGTTTTAGCTCAGAAACCAAACAAACAGAACCATCTAGCTTTTGGGAAAGAAAGCCAATTAAACTCTAATCTAAATGAGGGTCTAAGTTTGCTTTTAATGATCATCCAAACCTTAGGACACAAGTGCTGGAAGCTTGTAGGTACTGGATGATTATTTTTTGGAAGTATAAGGAAGGAAGATAGGAAGGCAGGAATGAGGGAGGGAACAAGAGAGAGACAAATAAAAAGGGAATTCTCATAAAAAGGGATTTAGAACAATAGCTAAACTCCAGGAATGATCTTTGTCCCTTTTAGGAGCCACTGCTCTATAGCAAACAAGGAAACTGACAGCAAAAATAAGCAGCCAGCAGACTGCGGAAGCACTGACTCCTACCCTTTAAAGACCTCCTGGCTTGGATTCTTTGACTTGTGTTTGTGATGCTAAATTTCTTGCTGCCTCTTTAAGTTTGCAGCATGTTTTGGGGCTTTGCAACATGCAAGTCTGTTATTAGAGATGCTGTTGAATTATTCAGGGCTAAATCAAGATGCTAAGACACCTTTTTTGAGACAGAAAATTGGCAAACATTCTCTGAGATGCCTTACAGACAAAAAAGAAAAATAAAACCCTACTAATTCTGCTGCAGCTGTTGTAGTTGCCATAAAATTGATAAAGGTAAAAAAAATTGTTACCTGCATAAAAATGACATGTGTTCCTCAAGAAGTTCTTTTGTCTCCAGTGTGAGAATCAGCTTTCGTCAGCCACAGTCCCCCAAGAGAGGTACCTAACCTGAGATCTAAGTGGTTAATTCTCTCCTTGGTAGTTTCTGAAACACAAATGGGATAATGCACTAGCAATATTAGAAATCAACATTAAGTGCAAAGATCTCCCTACCCCGACATTCATTGCAGGCCCAAGAATATTGAAAACCACAGTGACTGAAGGGATCATGTCAGAATACACCTGATACACATCAAAAAGAATTGCATCAGCAAGACTGAAAGAATCAATTGTTTTTCCCTCCAAAATGCTGATACAAAAGCAAAGTGCAGAGAAATTTCCTAGAAAGCCTAGGAATGCAGTACGGGTGCGACAGTGTGCAACAATTCTTTACAATAAGTAAAAAGTTTCCTGGCAGTGCTCAGCAGCCATGGTGCATTCTGTATGTCCTTAAAGCATGAAAAAAAAAAAAAGGTAGACAAAATGAGATAGGGGGACAGGAGACAGCTATGATTCCTAGAAGTTACTAATTCCAAAATGTCGGAGTCTCTTCCTGGTTCTTGTCTCCGCCCAAGAAGTCTAAACTTATATTCCTAACAACCCGTTATTGGAATTCCAACAAGTTAATTCCAATCTACCACTCCCAGTGCAACCCATGGCAATAACAAAGACACCAAAACATATTTATACAATTAATGGGGAGCCAAGAGGCCCTAGGTCCAATCATGAAAGCAGCTTCTGGAACCAAGAGAGCGACCGAGGGCTGCACTCGGGCTTTATTCATTGGAGAAGGGGGAGTGGCTTGCAAAAGGGAATTTTGGGAAGAAGGTAAGCTCTGAAGGGAATTGTGGGAAGAAGGTGAGCTGTGAGCTGGGCTAGGTAGGAGGCCTGCATTCACCTCTGCCATATTTAGAGATTTATAAAGGAAGTAATTTGCATTATGCTATTGAGATAGCATCTAATATTTTAGGGGTCTGGTGCTTCAGCTCTGATGTGTAACCTGAAACCCCAGGAAGTCATAGTCTCTATCTTGACGCTCGCTCCCAGCTGACACCGTGGAGCATTGGCTCTTTGTCCTGTTATCAGGGAAACACGCATGCCATCTTCAAAAATTACCATCAGCACCTCGGCTACACCATTACACACTGCTTAAGGCCAATTGAAAGGGTAATGAGAAGCCCTAGCCAGCTCTGTACATTTCAATATGAGGGAATAGGGTCAGGCTCAGTCAAAATGGAGATAGTCGCTTTTCTTTTAAGGAGAGCTGCTCAGGTGATCCTCCACACCAAAAGGCAGAGCTCCTTGGGAAAAGAGGAGGCAAAATGCAAGCTCGTGAGCTATGGCTCTGATTTCCAAATGCTGACATAATTCAGTGTTCCAAAAGGAGCCACAGTGGGGGCGTTTCCAGAATGCCAGCAGTGTGGCTTAGCTCCCATCAAAAGAAGATCTGGTGACACTGACACTAGCCTTTCGTGATGAATTCGCCTTTTCCCTAAACTCTTTTAGGAAGTTTTAATCAGTTTTTCCCATCTGTTAGCCTCTGTCACAGGTCACCTTTGCTGTGGCCTAAATGGC
>PVKN010041790.1:0-10494 GCA_004027915.1 Capromys pilorides
AGAGTACAGAGAAAAAGGAAAGCCATCCTATGATGCTGCGACACATCCTGGTGAGGGATTAATGAATGTTCTAAAGAAAATTTATGAAGATGGAGAGATGATGATATGAAGCAAATCATTTAACAAAGCCTGGATAGAATCAAGGGAGGAGCAGGCTAAAGGAGATAAAGAATTTTAAGATTTTCAAGTCCTTTTGAGATCTGTGATACAGAAATACTGGATTTCCAATAAGGGAATATTGGTGAGCTGCACATAGAAATTTGACAGAAAGCTAAAAGCCTTCAAATTAAAGGTAGTCAGGGCTGGGAATATAGCTCAGTGGTTTAAGCACCTACTTGGCAAGCATAGCATCCTGAGTTTGATCACCAGTGCCGCAAAAACAAAGTAAAGGTAGTCAATTCTTTGTTTCTTACTGGAGGATTTATTTAAATAAGATGTGCATATTAAGTACTTTCTCTAAAGATGGTTTCATTAGTACCCTGGTCATTTTGTTCACGAAAGGGCTGCGCGATATTCTCATTGAACTATAAAAAGTCTTGCCTAATAAAAACAATGCGTTGTATGTATTTTTGTCCAGTTAGGCGATAGAAAACAAAAGTTTATGCTTTCCTGTAAGTTACAGGTGTCAGCTTCCACTAATGTAAGAATAAGAATAAAATTGAATTTTTGTATAAGATTCACATTTGTGCTTGTGCTTCAAATTTGCTGAAGAGCAGAACCACTATTGCCAGCTTGAGCAGTGCAAAGAGCAGGGACTACCATGTACTAATCCAATCACAAATATTTCTGTCTAGATTGAAATATATTTAAATGAATATAGAATTGAAGTAACAGTCAAACATCTTCGTGTAATACCAGTTAGTGAGTTCTAAATACTTCAAAACTAATAACCAGAAAGTAAAAATAATTAAGTTGAAAATTCATCTATTCTTATGTTCAATTAAGTTAGATTTTTATGTTAAAAAAGAGTTAAAGTTTTGAGCTTCTATTGCCTATGTCAGTGAACTCAAAAACTGAATTATACATATAAATTTTTTTGGTCTGAGTTAAAAACTATATTTTACCTGGTAGTTTTCCATACATAAGTGGAAGAAAATGTGAGTAGAAACACTATAGATTTGAATTTGAGTTTTAGGAGTATTTTTATGGGGGCGCGGTAAGAATTGAACTCAGGACCTTGTGCTTGCCAGGCAAGTGCTGTGCCACTGAGTGGTATTCCTGCCTCTGAATTTGAGTTTTATATTTGAGCAGTTAGAGGATTTTTATGAACTAAATATTTGTATAACCTCAAATTTGAATGTAGGAGCCCTAACCTTCAGTGCGACTGTATTGGAGGAATAGTCTTTGAAGGGGTGACCAAGTTAAATGAGGTTAAAAAAAAAAAGAAAGGTGAGGCCAGGTGGCACTGGGGTTCTTAATAGAAGAGGAGCAGACAGAGACCTCTCTGTCCACCAGCAAAAGTAGCCATCTTCAAGCCAGAACAAGGGCCCTAAGGAGGAACCAGATTGGCCTATTCCTTGATTTTGGACTTTGGACTTCAGAACTATCAGAAAATAATTTTCTGTTATTCAAACCATCCCACCTGTTGGTATTTGTTATGGTATCCCGAGCAGACTGAGGCAGAAGATTGGCTTGATTATGAGGTATTATGATTTAGAAAAAAATTATTAGCCACTATCTCTTTTGGATATTCACAATAAATTGAGAAGTAGTTGTTCTAAAGGAGAGGAAATGTGATCAGCACAGAGTTAAAGTAGAGCAGAAAGGGGCAAACAATCTGCCTTTAGATCATCCAGAGCCATTGCCATGTGCTGTACAATGGAGTCTTTGTGTATGTGAAAATTGAAACCAAATGGACATCCACTGTACTCCTGCGGAGTTGCTCTGCTGAAAGGTGAGCAGTAGGAATGTTCCAGCCCCTTCGGGAGTCTTCAATAAATCCTTTCAGAAAACTAAGTAGGAACCCAGATCCAGAGTTTAAGTAGCTTTTTTGGGGAAAGCTTTAACCCATTTATGCCAAGGTTTAATTTTTTTGACTTTTTGCATGAAGTTCTTATCTGTTACCTGGGATTAATTCAAAGAACAAGAATTTGAAGAGAAAGCAATTTTACAGTATTCCACTGTTGTGGAACTTCAAAAATGAAACAGTGAATTATGAAGCCTGGTGGATCTCTTCCTTTTTGTCAAAATGTGGATATTTTTATAAAATGTAACAAATTAAACCCATTTTTTGCATTCTTTGGAATATGTATTTTTTACATATGTATTTTTTAATGCCCTCAATTGAGTATAACACTTAATGGTGAAAAATCTTATAGTGTTTATAATGCCAATGCAAGCAGCTCACACTATTAACAGTATATTGTTTCAAAATTCCCTTTTAAATCATTATATCTATGAATTCATATAGTCATTGTAGTAATTTTGTATGTCTTATTTCCATTTTATAGATTAGGAAACCATCAATGAGAAGTTAAGTAATTTATCTGGGATTATACATTTGAGACGTGGCATTGAGGGTGGAATTGGACTGGACAGCTAAGGTTCCTGAGTCCAAGGTTTTAGCCTCACAATATTAATCTAAGGAAGCACTGTTAGTAGGATCATGAGTTTTGAAGACATTAAAAATTCTTGCTCTTGGCTGAATAGTTGAATAACTGTGGCACTTTTGAAGCCCTTGATTTAGAGCTCTATATCAGTTTACCATGATAGAAATGACTTTCATGGTTATTAAAAACAAAAGCTGCAAAATAATAACTGCTTAGTGAGCATGTCATGATCAATTCAGATGGTCTGTCACAGTCTTTCAGAGGAAATGCCACTCTGACCAGGTTTCAGACTACAGATGTATCTGTTCCGCACATGTTTTAGCAATTGTTCTTGTCAATGACTAGTGCACTGTTTGGGATTACAGCAGTAGTATGGAATACTCAACTCTCAGTCTTTTACCCTACCTGTAGACAGTTAATGCCTGGTTGTGTTATAGCCAGGAAACTCAAAAAAAGATTGAGAAAAGGGCGTAGAAAAACCTGAAGAAAAGAAGAGCCTCATTAAAAAGATGGTTTTCATTTGTCTTCTTAAAAATGGAAATATTCCCAAAGAACTTTTGTTTTTTTTCAGTGTGTTGTAAGTTAATAAATTCCTTTCAAGACAGTAGAATGTCTGAAACTTGTAATATCTTGCCTGTTGTTACAGGTTTTCTCTTTAAGCTTGCTTAGGAATAGAACTTCTTGAATTATGTAGATGGATTGTTTTATTTACTTAAGTGAAACTTAACATTTTTAAAGTCACTTTCATAGTCTTTTCTAAGTAAATATTTATAAGGGGTAGTAAGCAAAATTAGAATTTTTCAATGTATTTAAATAATTATTCAGAACTGAAAATTATCACTCAATAAATTATTCCTGTTGGACGTGATGGCACAGTCCTAGAATCCTAGCACTCTGGAAGCCTGAAGCAGGAGGACTATAAATTCAAGCCCAGCCTAGGCAATTTAACAACTTGGCAAGACCTTATCTCAAAATAAAAAAAAAAAAATTATAATAAGGGATCTAGGGATATAGCTTAGTGTGAAGGCTCCAGGGTCAGTTTCTGGTATCTCCCCAAAATTATTCTACGCGCTATTTGTAATATGTTGCTAATCAATGTTTCCATACTTATGAATAATCAAAACCCATATTAGTGTCTTGGGATTTCTTTCTCTAAAAGCAATAACAGTTGCTGATGTGTCTATGGTGCTTATGATGTGCCAAGCACTTTCCTAAACTCTCTTAAATTCATAATCTCTTTGAATTCTCACAACTCATGAGGAATACTTATCTCCTTTGTACAGATGGGGCATTTGACAGCTTGAAAGCTTATATAGCTTGGCTGAAGCTTATGTAGTTGATCATTGGTGGACACAGGAAGTGAACCAGACAATCTATCCCTAGAGTTTTTGCTGTTATTTCCTGTTCCTTATGTATGCAGCACCCTGGGCAAATTCTTTTCATGAATGGCCCTGAGCAGGTTTTCATCAGAGTTATGGTCTAGCTCTAATGTTTAGCGTTAGATCAAAATGTTTAGAGTTTAGATCAAAACACGTAGTTTTGATCTAAATGTTCCCCAAAGCCTCATGCGCTCACCAGTGGGGCTTTGGGAAGATGATCAGATTACAGCTGATTTGTTAGGAGGTGGAGTCTGGGTGGAAAGGACAGGTCATTGGAGGTGTGGCTGAGAAGGATAAATTTCCCTCCCCCAGTCCTTCCCTACACCGTCACTGCTTTTTGTCTTCTGTATGAGCAGGTCTCCTCTGCCATACCCCAGGCTGCCCTGCCTTGGAACCAGCTGACTATGGACTGAAACCTCTACAAACTGTGAGCCAAAATATACCTTTCCTCCTTTAAGTTGATAAGGAAAAGTGACGAAGACTGACTTTGGTATTAGGGAAGTAGAAGTGTAGCCATGACTGCTAGATTAAGGTGATTTAGACACCTTTGGAACTAGTTTGCGGGAATAATTTATAAAGGTTTGTAGATGGTGGCTAGAGAAGCCCTAGAATACTATTGGCAGAGCTGGATGGAAAATTCTGTCTGGAGTTCAGAAGACCAGAATGCTGATAAAAAGACAAAGAGTGAAGAGCAGGTTCGAGCAGTTTCAAGTGGGAAGAAAGACTCCATTGGTAGTTGGATTCCAGGCCATGTGTGTTATGCTCTGGCAGAAAATTTGTCCACATTTTGCCCATGTCCTGAGACTTTGGGGGAGACTGAGATTAAGGACGGTGGGCTATCTAATCTGTTAGAGGAAATTTCAAGGCAGCCCAACATTCAGACTGTGGCTTGGGTTCTGTTGGGGGCTTTTAGTCAGCTCTACATTGAGAATCAAGAGCAAAGAGCACAGCTAAGTAATTTTAAAGGTTTTCAGTTTTGCCAGGAAGAAATTTCCTATAAAAATGGAGCAGAAGAGAGCTTGGTTGCTGAAAATGTTAACATTAAAAAAAAGCCAAATACTTGGTTGCTGAAAAGATTATCATGTAAAAAATGCCAAGTACAGGACAATAGGAAAAATGGCTTGAGGATATGTCAGGAAAGAGCAAGATCCTATCCTTTGGCCTTGAAAACTGGAAAACTATGCTTCGAAAAGAGAGTTCCAGGCCACTCTGCTGGAGAAGGGACCCCCAGGGAATTGACTTCCCAGGTGTCATCTTACCTGACTGAGCCATCCAGACTCTCTGAGACCTCTGCAGCTACTGCCAAGAAGCAGATGGCCCTGCCTACTTCTCCAGATAGCAGCAGACCTTGGTGTCATCCAGACAGTTGCCTGCAAGATGCAAGAGTTGTGGGGTTCAGGAGTCTTCTCACAAGACTTCAGAAGAAGGCGTGGCAGTCCAGGCATTGTGCCCTCAAGAAGACAGTGCTTGAGGCTGTGCAAGTGAAGCCAAAAGTGCATGGGAGATGCCAGCAAGTGGGACAAGCTAAGAACATTGAACATCAGAGGAAACCTACGAATAGTGAGCAAAGCCAGCCCAAGAAAGAAACTGCAAGTGCCATAACTACTGGTAATGCTGTAGGGATGGGGCTGTCCACATTTTTTGAAGTTCACAGCTTTTCCTTGATGCTGGACATCTAACTGTGAGATTTAATATTTATCTTCCTGGATTTCAGCCTTGCTTTTCCATTGGTTTCTGTCTTACTGTTCTCCCTTTTAGAATGGGAATGTTTAACCTTTGCCACTGTATTTTGGAAGTAGTAGCTTTTTTATATTTACAGAGAGAATCTAAGAGTTTGCCTGGACTGTCTGGAAACTTTGGACTTGGGTTTTTCAGCAATACTGAAATCTATTATCACCAGACAGAGTCTGAGCAGGTTCCCAAAGCTGAGAAATGGAAGTTTGAATCTAATTCAATCTACTCAGAATAAGTTTGCAGGTTCATTGACTCTTATTGCAGGAAAGCAATTTTTAGGACTAGTCAAGAAGAGTGACAGGATAGGTTTTATTAGGTAGAAATTAAAAGGTGCATGCACACAAAAAAATGCACATAGGCCCTTCAAAAAGAAAGAGTGAGGGAGAAGTTGAGGGAGAGAGACAGAGACAGATTATTTCCTGGAGTGAGGAACATTCTGTGCTTCTCTTGAGACTCTCAGGGGAGAATTCCAAGCAAAAAGTGAGCCACTCCCAGATACTAGTCCACAGTACAGGCATAGGTGCTGCCACCACCTCCTCTTCTTTTCCTTGTTGTTGTCATGGTCTCCTCCTGCTCCTCCTCCTCCTCCTCCTCTTCCTCCTCCTCCTCCTCCTCCTTCTCCTCCTCTTCCTTTTCCTCCTCCTCCTTCTCTTCCTTCTCCTCCTTTTCCTCCTTCTCCTTATCCCTCCTTCCTCCTCCCATTTTCTCCTCACCCCTCCTTTCTCTCCCCCTCCCCCTCCTTCTGCCTTCTCCTCTTTAAAGGTAGGTAATTTAAACATTCTTGGATTCTCTCAATCTTTTCCTTTGTCTTAGGACTGGTTTCTTGTTTACTCTCTCATTTAAGCTGATTTTTTATACACTTGGAGTATTCTCAAGGAATTTTGGGTGCTTTGGGTCTGGAAGGAAAATATTCTAAATTTAATAAAGAGAATGCCAATATGTATTACTTTAGATGACTTACTGGATCTTGGAAGGTGCGGTCTTCTTAGGAGTGTATTTTCTAATTTCAGTATAATTATTTATTTCTGTTGTACTTCATTAGGACTTTGGCTGCTCTTAGATATGGAATAAGTGCATTTTGTGTAAAGAGATGGAGTCTAGGGGCAGAATGTTATGGTTTTATCCTGAAAAGTCCCTCAAAACCTCATTTGCTTATAGGCAAGGCTTTGGAAAGGTGATTGGATTATGACAACTTAGAGCTAACTTACCAGTAGAAGGTGGGGTCTGGCCCAAAGCAGAGGGCCATTGGGAGTGTGGCTGGGAAGGATGCATCTTCTTTCCTACCTGCTCCCTGCCCACTCTGCTGCTTGTCTGCAGTGCTAGGGGCACCTGTCTTCTGTCCTGCCCTTCTACTATGTTCTTGAACCTTGGAGGTAGCTGACTATGTGTGGACTGAAACCTCTGCAAACTGTGAGCAAAAATGCCCTTTTACTCCTTTAAATCGAGGGCATTGAATATTTTGTCCCAGAGAGGAAAGTGACTAAGACAGAGAGTATGTATTTTTCATCTAGTGAGTGCTGGGAACTGTTTTAGAATTGGCAGTAAAGCAATGCACACAAGATAGATTTCTTCCTGTGGGGATCTTAAATTCTAACAAAGGTCATAAAATAAAATGAGCCAGAGTAGAGGCACATGCCTGTAATCCCAGCACTTGGGAGGCAGAGGCAGGAAGATCAATGGGTGTTTGCAGTCAGCCTGAGTACATAGTAAGACCTTATCTCAAAAAAGTAAAAATAGTAAATAGTAAATTTGTTCATAAGTAAACAAAATGTTTAGCAGTAGTAAATGCTTAGGAGTAAAAGGAAGTACTAAAAGGAGTTAGCTATTGGGATGATTCAGAACATCCTCAACCAGAAAGATAACATTTCAGTAAATGTCTGCAGTGGGAGGAAGGAAACACTTGCTTTCAGGTACAAGGAACCTGAGGTAGAAGAATCTGGAAATGCAGAGACCCAGAGATGAGATTGTGGATAGGGTATGAGGAACCCTGAGGAGCTTATTGTATGTGATAGGTTCTGGAGGGGGTAGACTGTAGAAGGAGGTGGCGCCAGAGCAAGCAGGGCCCTGCAGGCACCTGAGCAGGAAGTGTCTTCCCTTCATTTTCTCACTAGCATCATCACTGTGAATTCTTGATCTTTTTTAGATAGAACAATTCTTGGTTTATAATAATTCTGCAGAAAATTGTCTAATGGGAATTATTCATAAAGTATGCTTAATATGTCACTATGCCATCTCTTATTCATTCCAGAAATGTTTGGAGTACCTGTGATGTGTTGGGCAGTCTATTAGGTTCTGGGACCGCAGATTAAGCAAATGCACCCTTCTAGGAAGCTTGTGATTGGAGGATGAAGTGTAGTGGGTGCTAAAAAGTCATAATGCAAACTCTTCTTTCTTCAGATAGTCTTTAAATGCAGTACTTCGCTTTTATTGTGCTATGTGTAATGATTTTCATATGTGTCTGCAGGTAAACTGTGGGAACCATAGGATACTTCCAGGTCTGAGTTATTTTTATGTTTTGTAATGCTAGGTATAGCATATCTGTTGCACAGCATGTGTTTCTCAGTGTCTTTGAGCTTGATTTGAATGGACACTCGTATAAAGCACTGTGTATCCACAGTAAAGGGAGCGACACTAACTTAGCCTAGAACAAGAATAGAGAATGTTGACACTGGCGGAAGGCTTGGAATGTGCCCACAGGAGCTGGCCAACAACAGGCCACGAGGATGTTGGGATTGCTAGGGGCACACATAGGGAGTCATGAAAGGATGCAGCGTGTTGGAAGCCAGCAGACCTACAGTAAAATATATGTCCAGGTCTGTGAGAGCTGAGTTTCTGCCATATGGTTTTTGGAGAGTGACATCTCCAGGCAGCATTAAGGGGTAAACAAAGACAAAGTCTGGGTCTGTCAATGTCCTGAAAGAACTTAGAGTGTTGCTCCAAGCAGGCAAACCTTATGTTACCCCAATGATATCTTTTTTACAAAATTTATTTATTTGATACAGGGTCTTGCTACACAATTCAGCCTTGTAATGATCCTCCTGTCTCGAGCTCCCAGCACTGGGATTACAGGCATATACCATCATGCCCGGTTTCGGGGTGGCACAGCATGTGGTACAGGGGATTGAACTCAGGTCCTTGCACTTGCCAGGCAGGTGCCTAGACTGCCAGGATATCTCCCCAGCCCCCAATTATATCTTGATTAAATATGTTAAATTATATTGAATTAGACAATTTTGAATATTTTTTGAAGTTCCTACTGCTTGCTTCCCAGTAGGCTCTTTCAAAAGCATAGCATTTGTAGTAAAAAGGAAAAGGAATCACCTCTAGGTTTCTCATTACATTTAAAAAAATATAGTATCATAATTTTTGTTTACACATGTTTAATGGGACATTTCTGCTGTTTAGAAATTTTGTACCTACCTGTTCTTGATGACATGTGTCTGTGGTCCTTAGCTACTTGGGATATTAAGACAGAGGATTGCTTGATCCCAGGAGTCTAGGACCAACCTATCTTAAATAGTGAGTTTAAGAATGAATAAATGAATGAAATCCTATAGAAAACATTTGGTAGGCACCTGATTTGTTGAATTTTATTTTTTATTTTAAAAACAGAGTACCTAATTATTAGATTCTTTAATTTTTCTCAATAACATGATTTTTTTTTTTCTATTTAGGAGAGGGTCTACAGGGTCTCACTATGTGGATTGGACTCATAGTGTTTTCAGCCTCCCAGGTGCTGGGATTACAGGCGTGCACCTCAGCATCTAGTTTCATTCGCTATCTCGGTGTGCCCCAGGGTGGGGTGGGGGGCAGTATGGCATGCTGGGAATCGTATCCAAGCCATTGCACTCTGCCTAAGCAGGCGCTTTAGTCTGCTGAGCTTCGGGGCTGGTCTAGTAACATAGTTTTAAAGGCTGCAATATTTTGTCATTTGAGTGTGCTATTGTCTTATCCTGTTGTATGTTGCTATAACAAACTATCATGGACTGAGAAATTTATAAGCAATAGGAATTTATTCGGTTGATAGTCTGGGGAAATTCCAAGATTGCAGTGCCAGCGTCCATTGAGGGCCTCCTTGCCGTAACAGCATTTATAGAAGGGCAAGAAGCCTTGAATCCACTTTTGGCAAGCCTTCTTTCCAGTAACCAACTCAACCCCGAGATAACAATCTATTCTGAAGACAGGGCCCTCAGAACCTAACTACCTCTTATTAGTCCCTTCTCCAAATGCTATCATAATGGGGCACTAAGTTTTCAACATATGTACTTTGGGGGCACTCATTAAAACCATAGCAGCTATGATGGATTTTTTCAGATGTTTTGCATGTTCACTGCAGTGACCAGGTATTTTTTTTTCCTACAGCATATTAAATCTATACAAAAAAGCTTTGTATATAAGTGCATAGGCTGGTCAGATACATTCTTGAATACATTCCTTTTGAAGAACTCAAAGGGTGTGGGCACTTTTAAGACTTGATACACATTGCCAACTTGCCCTTTAGAAACAGAATGCCAGTGTGCACTCCTACTCTGAGAATTCAAGAGTGTTTTTTCCAAAAGTCTTGCCAGTGTTTTAACACTAATACTCTTTCCAAATATTTATGTTCAGGAAGGTGCAAAATAGTATGTTATTTTAACTGGCATATGCTTGACACTCAAATATTTATTAATTTATTTTGGAACTGGGGATTGAACTCAAGAACTGTACTTGCCAGGCAAGTGCTTATGCCACTGAGCTAGCTCTCTGGCTCTATTTTACATTTTAAAGAGAAAAAAAGAGTAACAGTGAAACTGAGTGTCAAAACAGGTTGGTAGGAGAGTTTACATGTTGTT
>PVKN010041791.1:0-10494 GCA_004027915.1 Capromys pilorides
GACCAGTAATGATTCAATAACGAGAATCAAGAAGAAAATATGGACTGTATACTCTATATAACAATACCAATAATGATAATGGCTACTACAACTGTGGGATAATATTGAATGTGAATTAAACATTTGTGCTTGATTGCTAGAAGTATTAGAAAATTAGAGTATTCTTATTCACACAAATCCTCAAATAACTATAATTAAAGATTGTGAATAAAGATTGGAAAAGAGGTAAAATCTCGCATTTCTGTTTCTTTCTCGTGTTTCTTTTTCTTGATAAGCCATTACTGGCCTGGAATTAATATTATTGTATCCCTTTCACTGTAGAGCCCAGGAGAATACACTCATAGATGTGGGTAGGACAATGTTGGCACAATAAGAATATAACAATTAAAGAGAACACCACAAGTTTGTCTCTCTGGATATAGGATATAGTAGCAGATTATGTAGGTAGCCTAAAACTTCTTCAACACTTGTTAGGAAACTATGGATACCTGAAGCATTCCCTGTTGAATTAACTTTCTTGTCTCTGACAATCAGTAAGGTACCTGACACAATTTAAAAGAGAAAAGGTGTATTTGGGCTCATGTTTCAGTCCATTATCAGCTGCTTTCAATGAGAAAACATCCTGTGGGGATTTAATTGACCCTGTCAGATACAAAGGTTATAATTTTTTTTTTTTTTTATTACAGAGGTCTAGCCTTATCTTGATCTTAACCATCCAGCAGGAAAGTATAACCATGATGTATAAAGAATGAAACCATATTAATATGCTGAGCTATAAAACGCTCAAGTCAACAACTTCTGATATTGGTAGTTCTGCTGATAACCCACTACTATTATGGACTATAGGACTGTACTGAGTTATTATGTTGAATTCACGCACTTACAATAATTGAATTGCAATGGAACACCCATCTCTAACAAAACAAAACACAAAAGGGGGTTTTGCAGTGAAAAAAACTATTTATGTATATACAAAATAGTTATGATATATATGCAACTACTTTGTCTTAGTTCAATGAGAAGAAAGATTTGTTCTAATAGTGATCAGACAAGATATCATGTCTGCACCTTGAACTCTGAATAACTACTATGGAGACAGTGATATGCAATGTGTTGATTATTGTGGCTGTCCTACTAACCTATTGTGAAACTGTCTCCTTGCTAGTTCTTTCTCACTAAAATTAAGAGAAAGAGGTGCCGGGTGTGGTGGCGCACGCCTGTAATCCCAGCACTTGGGAGGCTGAAGCAGGAGGATCTGTGCGAGTTTGAGGCCAGCCTAGCCTACAAAAATGAGCTGAAGGCCAGCCTGAACTGCATAGTGAGAACCTGTCTCAAAAGACTAAATAAATAAATAAATAAATAAATAAATAAATACAATTAATAAAAGGAAAAAAAAATAGCCTCTCAGACAGGTATAATGGAGGAAAGATGTTCCCAGCATGGTGCACATGAAATAGGGAGCCAAGAGAAGATCTAGGAAGGGGGAAAGAAGCTGGTAGGGAGTTATAACATTCTGTGTCACACCCTCATGATCCACCATTTCAGACTAGGCTCTAACTCTTAACATTAATAGATATACATTCTCTGATTTTTAAAATAGAAACACACTGGAGGGCACTCATGATATTAAAGCAAATATTGTTTATATCCATCTGTACAATGGTATCTTTTTCTGAGAATTTAGCTCATGAAATAAAAGAGCAAGGCTTCCTTCAGTAGCACATATACTAAAATTGGAACAACATGGAGAAGATTAGTATGGTCCCTGTGAAGCAATGATGCAAATTCATGAGGCATTCTATATTTTTATGAAAATGGCGAAATTACCACAGACCCACTGGAGATTCAGAAGATCATTAATAGCTACTTTGAGAATCTTTACTCTCACAGAATTGAAGACACAGATGAAATGGACAAATTCCTAGAAAGGTACAATTTCTAAAACTGAATCAAGAATATATAGAAATGTTCAACAACTTAATAACAGCCAATGAAATGGAAAATGTAATTTAAAAGAAAAAAAAAATATCAACAAAGCAAAGTTCAGTTCCTAGTGGATTCACCACTGAATTCTACTACAAATTTACAGAGGATGGAACCCTAATATTCCTCAAACTCTTCAATGAAATTAAAAAGGAAGGAATCCTCCCAAAATCATTCCTGGAGGCAAGAGTTATACTGACACCAAAACCAGAGAAAGAGACAACTAAAAAAGAGAACTACAGGCCAATCTCTCTCTTGAGCATAGTTGCAAAAATCATCAATAAAATCCTCATGAATAGAATGCAGCAAACCATTAAGATTATACATCGTGAACAGGTAGGATTCATCCAAAGAATGCAAGGATGGTGCAACATATGCAAATCTATAAACGTAATACACTATATTAATAGAGCCAAATCCAAAAACCACATGATCATCTCAATTGATGCAGAAAAGACTTATGACAAAGTCCATTACACATCTGTGTTCAAAGTACTACAGAAAATTAGAATAGATGGCCTCTACTTCAATTTCATAAAAGCCATCTATGACAACCCAATGGCCAACATCATTCTAAATGGGGAAAAACTGCAGTATCTTACTCTCAGAACTGGGGCAAGACAAGGTTATCCTCTATCACCACTACTATTCAATATACTTCTGGAATCATTAGCAGAGCCATTAGACAAGAGAGAGAAATAAAAGGAATAAGAATATGCAACAAAGAGGTTAAACTATCATTATTTCTACATGACATGATAGTCTACTTGGAAGATCCTAAAATGTCCACCAAAAAGCTATTAGAATTAGTATGCAAATTCAGTAGCATAGCAGGAAACAAAGTCAATAGCCAAAAATCAATAGCATTCTTCTACACAGATAAAAGCACACTGAGATAGAAATTAGAGAAATAATACATTTTATAGTAGCTCTGCAGAAAATGAAAAACTTAGGAATTAATCTAACTAAAGAAGTAAAATATCTTTTGAATGAAAACCACGGTACTCTCAAAAAGAGATCCTAGGGGATTTCAGAAAATTGAAATATATTCCCTATCAGACCTGGAGAAATCATTTTTAAAATTTATTTAGAAGCATAAAAGACCTAGAATAGCAAAGACAATCCTGGGTAACAAAGATAAGGCAGGAGGCATTACAATTCCTGACTTGAAAGTGGACTACAAAGCTACTGTGATAAATCAGCATGGATTTGGTAAAAAAGTAGACCTGAGGATCAATGGATTAGATTAGAAAATACAGAAACAAATACAAACACACTCAGCCAACTTATCTTTGACAAAGGGAGAAAACATATTTACTGGAAGAAAGATAGACTCTTTAACAAATGGTGCTGGAAAAACTGACTCTCTACATGTGGAAAACTAAAAGTTGCCCCAGGTCTATCACCATGCACTAAGCTAACATCAAAATGGATTAAAGATCTAAATATTAAAACAGAAAAACTAAATTTCCTAGAAGAGAAGTTAAGAGGAAATCTTGAAGACATCTGGGTAGGCAAACAGTTAATGGATAAAAATCAAAATGGATGTATAACATATGAAAGAATCAACAAGTAGGACCTCCTCTTGCTGAGACGTTTGTACACATCAAAGAAATTGCCAACGCAGTGAAAACACAGCCCAAAATTTTCAATAAAATTTTAACTAATAAGTATTCAGACAAAGGATGTCTATTTAGAATTTATAAAGAACTAAAAACATTAGGGTCCCAGAATTCTAAGTCCCAATCCAGAAATGAGTATCCAAGATAAACACACACTTCTCAGAGGAAGAATACTAGAAGCTTACAAATATATGAAGAAATGCTCCACATCACTAGCTATCTGAGAAATGCAAATTACAAAAACATTTAGATAACATCTCATCCCTAAAGAATAGCTATGATAAAGGAATTGATCAATAACAAATGTTGGAGTTGCTGTGGGGAAAAGCAACATTTCTGAACAGCTGGTGGAAATCCAGACTGGTATAACCATTATGAAAAGCAGTGTGAAGACTCCTTAAAAAACTAGAACTGGAAATCCCATTCAATCCCACTATCCCCTTACTGGGAATTTTCCCAGAAGAACTGAAATAATGATACCATAGTGATATCTGTGCACCTATGTTTATAGCAGCCCAATTTGTGATAGCCCAATCTTGGAAACAACTGACTACCCATCACCTGAAGAATAGTTGAAAAAGATATGGTGCTGGGGCTGGGGAGATAGCTCAAGGGCCTAAAGTGCCTGTTTAGGCAATCTTAGGCAACCACTGGGATCTCAGTTCAATTCCTGGCTTTACATGCTGCACCAGCCCTACCCCCAGGGCAGGCTGAGCTTGTCATAACATAAATAAATAAATAAAGTTGAAAAAAATGTGATGTTATTATACAATGTAATATTACTTAGCTATAAATAATAATAAACTCAAAGTCTTCACATATAAGTGGATGCATCTTGAACATATACTCATAAATGAAATAAATCAGACCTACATGTGTAAATATCATATAATTTCCCTAGTGTAAGAACTCTAAAGAAGAAATAAAAATGGAAGGACATAATACAGCTAAATAGAATCAAGAACTTAAGGTTTAAACAATCAAGAGACAGCAAGCAGAAAAGTTAAGAAACATGGCAGGGGAAATCTATGCACTTATATACACAGGATAAATTAGACAATGGTCTTAAGAATCTCCAACAAGTTTTTGACACTGAGGATAGCAGTGTGTAATCTAAAACCATGCTTGGAATGCCTGTCATTCTGGTCTTTTAGATGTGTGATGCTTCTAATATCTTTTTACTTATGCTATCCTTTCTCTCAAGTAAATGTTAGTTAGAAAAAGGTAATAGAGAATTATAGACAAGGGAAAATTCCATAGGATTGATCTACTACAATTTTGTATATGGTTCAATTTCTAAATTCCTGTGTAAAAATGTGTAACTTTTTAAAATCATGTTCTATAGGGATTTATTAGAATATAAATGACTGATGGAAAATATTGGTTCCATGTTATGTCTAAGGTGTTTGATATTCAGAAAGACAGTGATGTTAAGCTCAAGTACTTATGTTACAGAGTAACAGTATCACTAAGATTCTCTTCTGGAGGATTAATATCTTAACTTTGCAGACCAAAAGTTAGAGAAAAAGAAGAGTTCCCAGGATAAGCAATATTTTGATCCTAGCGCTTCAAGTTCAGTGAGGACTCAAGACATAAGATAACCTCTACTGTAACATCCTATAACTTAATGATGCCCCAAATTTTCTGTTCAAGGAGATTATGGAACCACAGAGGAAAGTGATTGATAATGTATAGTGTACCTAAGGAAAGGCATCCATAGAGAAAACATTCTCTCAGGATTTATTAGATAGCAATATGATCAAGCAATGGCCATGACTCATCCAGATGGCTAACACTGAAAAAAGTTCTACAAAATGCTTACATGGTTGCAAGATAAATCCTGAGGGGATTTGACTGACCTACTTTCTCTTAGGTCAATGAGAAGAAATATCTATACCAATAGTGTTTAGAAAAATTATCATGTCTGCATCTTATACTCTCAACCACGATGAAGACAACAATATGCATTGTATTAATTATTGTAGCCATCCTACTAATGTGTATTGAGATTGTCTTGTTATTTCTTAGTAAAACTAATAAAATTTAAAAAAAAAGAAATGAAAGTATGAATTGGAAATAGTATATACACTTCATATATAGTTAATTTGTCTTGTAACACATTTCATGATGGTTAAAAGTAGAAACAAATTGTATGTGTATTACACAACAAAATGAGTAAATAGGTTGAATTCTAAAACTCTCTGTTCTGGTTACTTTTCTCTCATTCCCTCAACAAATACCAGACTCACAAGCTTAGGGGAGGAAAGGTTTATTTAGCTCAGAGTTATTGAAGGTTTCATAATTTAAAGCAGCCTGAATTACATAGCAAGACTTTGAGACTCTACATCAACGTATACAGGATGATTCGCTCCATACTTGTAGGACAGGCTGCCAGCCTGGGGCATGGAGGCACATGCTGTCAGTTTAAAGGCTTTACACTTCTCCTGGCCCCACCCCTCAAGCCCCAACCTGGTCCTTCGGCCCCACCCCTAGATCCATGAGCTTGACAGCGCTATGATTTACATGAGGTTTTGGGGGGAACTAGATGCAAACCATAACACTCTCCAATGATATTAGCCATTAAAAAGTATATATATACTGTTTATATATTACAAAATTTAAAGGTTTTCTTGAGTTAATTTTGAGCTAACAAAGCAACTATACATTAATTAGTTACTTGTACTTAGCAAATAACTCTAAGTATATCTTGAAAACATAGTAACTATACATCTTGGTCAGAACAATATATGCTGCTATGGCTGTTAGTTTGAGAGTTAAAAGTATCACTTGTACTCACAAAATAAACAATTCATTAATCTTGAAAATTGTGGTTGCCTAAAAATATTCCTGCTCTAGGATGTCTTCATCCTCATGCCTAAGCTTTCACTATGATATCATACAGGCCCCAAGTGACTTTACGTATCATGAAGTATTTGAGATATGTCAACCAGGCAACAGACTGTGTAAACACCAGTGCTCTTAAAGAGGGAGGCAGAAGGGTGACAGAAAAAAACACTTGAGGATGAATACAGTCATTCAGTGAAAGAGAAATGGGGGCACAGTCAAGGAATGTGGGTGACCTATAGAAACCTAAATGGATAAGCAATCAGATTCTCCATTTGTGTATGGCATTGTCTCAAGTTTAGGATTTCTGGCTCCTGGAAGCAGCAAGTGATACATTTGTATTTATGGAATCACCAAGTTTGTGGAAATCATCAGAGCATCAACGTTAAATGAAAATAATTAAAATGAGATTAATTTTAGTTTGTTATCTTGATATTCATAATTTAATCATTACACCAAAGTTTCAGATTTAATTAACAGTTTATGTAAAGTTGTTAATTTGGGCCAGTGAGATAGCTCAGTGGTTTAAGGCAAGCTTATGCCAGTGCTTGCCTGGCAAGTGCAAGAGCCTGAGTTCAATCTCTGGTACTGGAAAAAAAAAAAAAAAAAGAAAGAAAAAGAAAAGAAAAAGAAATTGAACAGGAGCTTGTCTAGATGAAGACATACTGTTATTTAATTTGAATAACTTATTAATAGATAATGCAACTATAATAAATTATACCCTCATGAATCTTACTTGTTTTTGAAGAATGTGAGAATAAAACTTATGAAACTTAATTTACATCTACCAACAGCCCTTCCCGTGACTTCATTTATTGCTAAAGTGAAATCTTTACTTACAATATGGATTGTAGCTAATAGTGCCTTAAGATCGCCATGCATTTTTACTTACTGCAGTCTTTTGCTTTCAGGCATCCAGGCTCAAAATATCCATTATCTTGATCCATTTTTGCTTTCACTTGTTGCATTTGGACAGTGATGGACATCCCCAATTTCCATTTCAGATGTTTCCTAAATTTTATATCCTTTTCATTCTTAGTGTCAGCACATTTGGAAGTATTTAGACTGCCTGCTTTTACCTCATCAGAATTCTTTCTCCCCAAAACAGCCAGGGTTTTGATTGTTTGTTGGTTTTTACTTTTGCTTTTAGTGGCATTTAATATGACTGATTGCTTACTGTTTCTTAAAATAATGTGCCTGCCTCAACTTTAAGGCAAATATTCTTTTAAGACTTTACCATCATTATGAATTTTAGACAGATTCTTTTCAGCTTCACATGCTGCTTTCTGCTATCTCTCAGAACAGTAAATATTTGAGTACGATTGGGTTCATACTGACTATTTGATCTTGTTTTTCTCACTATTTAGATGACCTGATGGATTCCAGGGACCTCGCACCTCATGCATATTATGATCACTCTTGGTTTTATATCCCCTATCTCAACTCTCCTTCTCAATTCTAGAGTTGTCCATACAAATATTTTTCATAATTCTCTACTTTGCCAGCTCACAGATAAGTACATTTTATGTCACAGTCTCACTAATCCAAATTTCTTGACCTTTCTTTTTTCCATCTACTTCATTTACTAAATCTCAATGTCCTTCCAATTTATTTTTGTATCAGCTGTGAAATCATTATTCTCCTTATGTGGCATTCTCGTATCAACTAGGAACCAATGAATGCATCTATAAACTCAGGCTACATGCTAATCTGATATTTATGAGATATTTATACTATTGAGACTCCATCACCATAGGCTAAGGCACTGTCATGCATAATTCCCTTTTACTCAATTTTTTTTAGCTTTCATCTTTGCTCCTTTATAAGTTATGATTTGAAACATACCTTAGACCTTAGCATTTCTTATTGCACTAGCCTATAATATTTACCACTTACTAAAGGAACAAAATAAAAGAATTATTGTAATCTGCCAATTCCCTGTAATGTCACTGTATTACTAGGATTCTTCAGAGGAAAAGTAAGCAATAGGATATCTGGTTGATTGGATGGATGTTTGGTTGGATGGACACAGAGGAAATTTTAGAGGAGTTAGCTTAAATGACTATAGAAGCTGAGGGTGTTTGCTGTGTGTCACTTTACCTTGGCAACTTAACGAAGCTGATAGAGTCATTAAGGACAGGTTCAAAAAGTTTAGAACTAAAAAAGTCTATACTGTACCACTCAGTATCAGGCCAGAGACCCAAGACCCTGGTAGAGTGTTCCTGTCCATCCTGGATTCTGAAGGCCAATAAATAGATAGATAGATAGATAGATAGATAGATAGATAGATAGATAGATAGATAGATAGATAGATGAGTACCCCATCTCCAGAAGAGGTGGTGAATTAGCATAGCTTCTGCTATTGTTGTTTTTTCCAGAACCTCAGCCAGTGAGATGAAACTGTTCATGACTGGCAAGGATGATCTGCCTTAGCCCTTTGTCCTCTGATTCAAACACCCATTTATCCAGAAACGCATTCCTAGCAAGCTTGAATCCCTGAGTATTTCTCAATCCAGGCAGGTTGACTCCTAATGCTAGCATGGTGCTCTTGGGGCTCATTTCTACCCATTCACCATCCTTCCCCTCACTTTTCCTGACATTTGTCTTAGTTACTCTTCTCTCCTTGCTGGAAAAAAACACCCCATACCCAAAATGAAGGAAAGAAAGCTTTATTTAACTCACAGTTACTAGAGGTTTCAGTTCATATTCGGCTAGCCAATGGCTGAATAGAGCAGGGCAGAGAGCATCCAGTTCATGGCAGTGGAACAGCAACAATCACAACAGAGAACAGAAGCAACTGACTAACCAGGGTAACAGAGAGCAACAGAGGCCAACAAGAGAGAGTCTGTCTCTCTTATATTACAATTAGGCTCTCTACCTCAGAATATCTGCCTCAAACCACACCCATAATCCCAGCAGTAATAAGATCCATAATCCCAGCAGTACTAAGACACAAAATCCCAGTGTCTTAAACTCTGAAGTCCTTGTCTCATGACTACATGAGGCTTTTGGGGGATAACTAGATAAAAACCATAACAACATTCATCACCCTGCCTTCCTTGTGTACTTTTAATTAAAATTTCCAGTTCTTGCTTTTCCTTGAGATGTCAGCTTATCTTATTTTTACATGTTCTTTCCAAACAAATCAGTATAATTGACCCCATAATTTCACTGAGGTTTTCTGTTTCAATATGACCTAACTAAATAAAATAGTACACTATTACACCCTATGATTGTAAACCTCCTTCATTTCCATTATCTGATTCATTATTCCTCAGTAAAACATATGCTAATTTTCATGTCATTGATTACTATTCTATACCAGAATAAATGCTTAGAAAAGCAACTTCAATTATTGTTATATTTAATTAGATCTTAGAGTGTTCTCTGTACTTGTGGTAAGTGTGCCAATTCCCTTTATTCAATAAAAGAATGAAGTACACCATTTTTTCTAGTCCTTATAGCTTTAATTTGTCTGCTAGACTTTTGAAAACATTTTTACAAGCATTTCTTTTCAGATTTCGAAAGTGGAAAGAATGTATTGAGAAAAAGAAAACTTCTGAGTAGCAAACACCAGGAGCCTGAGCAGTGAGTTGCTCTTGCAAGCATTTCTTATCAAGAAACTTCATGAAATGTTGTCAACTAGAGATAATTACTCACACGATTTTGGTTAAAATGAAAGCAATCCATGAACGCTTATGAGTTTTTATTGCCCACCATAATTGTAAACCCACACAGACTCCACACACATACCTTTCCTTGTTCCACACAGACCAAACAAGAAAACAGATATAGGAAAGCTACTGAACAATGACACTTCTGTTTATTCACTCTTCAGTTATTATTATTCAAATTTCAAAGCTATTGTAAGAATCCAGAGGAGTGATAGTGAGTTATGTGAATCTGAGATCGTGAAAATAGAGAAAGAACCACAGATTCAAGTGATATTTTGAGAGTTGAATTACATTTCTGTGATGCTTGTAATTCAACACAGCATTCCTGCTGATTGCTTTTATTGTTAGCAGCCAGAAAATTTTTATATCAT
>PVKN010041792.1:0-10494 GCA_004027915.1 Capromys pilorides
CAGTGTATTTTCAATTTCTAGCACACTGGAATAATGGAAATGCCAGGAGACCCTGTTTCAGCACAAAAAAATTTAGTCTGATTCCCAAGTATTTTTCCAACGAGAGCAGAATTCTTTGCAAAGTTTACCTAAAATGAACCCTACAGGCTAACTTTTAATTTTGTGCTCTGAATTTGCCTGAGCTCCTCAAGCCTAGCAACATGAGCTGAGAGAGATAGCATCTTGGGCCACGAAAGGCGAGACTGGACAGATTCCAGAAGACAGGCTCTTGATAAGCTTCTTCATGTCTCCGTTTAATCTGTGTGACTTTTGCAACTGAAAGGGCCATCTTCAGAACACTGGGTCAGTCCACAACTATCCTCTTCTTGGGCTAAGTTCAAAAATCAACATTTCACCACAATAATGAACACATGCATGGGAAAAGGTACCATGGGAAGGGAAAGGAAAAGCTCAATAAAGGCAATATCTGTTTGCATTTCCTTAACATATACTCCTAAAGGAAATGAGAAATAGTCGTTGTGAAACATGATCCAAGAGAGTAATTGTGTAGAGCTATGCTATTTGTGAAAACCGCACACATTTCTTCAGAGATGACCTGGCCTGATTCAACAGTTAGGGAAGGCTGGTATCTTAAGTCAAGATAAGCTCTGATTAGCTGGCCCCAAATTGGGTGATTCAAGTTACTTAAATAAGCTTTTTCGATCATTCTTTGGTTAACATCCCAGCCTCATGACATGAATTTACTAAAACTCTAGATTAGCCCCAATCCAATTTAGGATGTCCTGTAAATTAATCTTACTCATGAACGTTCTGTTGGTTTTGTTATTTTCATCTGAAAAGGGCAGAAGGCAAGAGGGCAAACTGAAGAAATCAAACACAGGTTGAGTAGCCCTTATCTGAGACACTTGGGACCCAAAGTGTTTCAGACTTCAGATTTCTTCCTACATTTTGAACATTTGCAACATATAGTGAGCTGCTGTGGGCAAGGACCCAAATCTACACATGAAATTCATTGGTTTCACAGATAGCCTAAAGGTAATTTCATAATTCTCTGCAGCAAATAAAAGTTCATGCTTTGAGTTCTCCATTTATGGCATCATGCTAGCACTATAAAAGTTTCAGATTTCAGAGACTTCAGGTTCATATTCTCAGATTAGGAAAGACAAACTTACACATACAGATTCAAGAAGAAAAAGAAGAAAAGAGCATTGTTGGTGGTTGTAATTTCCTACTACTGTTAAATAAACTACACTGCTGAAACTCTAGGTCTAAAATCTCTACAACATAAGTTACCAGGCGTGATGGCACCCATGTGTAATCCCAGCAGTCAGGAGGCTAAGGCAAGAGGATTACTGCAAGATCAAGGCAATCTTGGCTGCATAATCAATTTCACACCAGTATGAACTACATGGCAAGAACCTGTCTCAAAGAACAAAACAAGGGACAAACAGATAGCTCAGTGGACTAATGTGCCTGCTTAGGCAGGTTCAGCGAATGGGGTTCAATCCCCAGCCTGCTATGCTGGCCACATCCCCAGGGCACACTGAGACTGGGACTGACACTGAGCATGGTGGTGGATACCTGCAATCCCAGTGCTTGGGAGGCTGAAAGCAGGAGGATCACTAGGAGTCTAATCTGTGTAGTGAGACCTTGTAGACCATGTACTAAATACATAAAAAATTTTTAAAAAGAACCTAAAAAAAAATATTTTTACCCATTGGTAAATGAATTAGACTCCCCTTCAGAAAGCAAAATGCTGTTCATTTTCTCTGAAATATAGGAAGTCAGGGGTCCTCATCTGTTTAGGTTCATTTTCTGAATAAAGAATTGTATATGCTAGAAACTTCTTAGTCAGAAGTTATGGTTCTACCCAAAATCAAGAGAAATAGCACTTCACATCTTCAAAGCACTTCCTGAAATCCTATGACAGCTCTGTGAAGTCTTCTCTGTCCCTCCCTAAGTAGGCAAGACAACAAAACAAGTGCACAGCCTCAGTCAGAGGGTAAGCAAGGCTACAGCATGGGAGCGCCTCAGATACCTCCTACATGGGGTACCACGGATACCTCCCACATGGGGTCACCGCAGATACCTCCTACGTTAAACTCCCTTATCACATTCCCATGTTCAACAGTTAACATTGATACCTACAGTGTGATAGAAGTTATTCTAGCCATTGAGAAGGTTCTAGCAACTTAGAGAACAGACTTAAATATCCACCTCAGAACAAGCCTTTTTAATGAGCATCAAATGACTTTCCTCACAGAGCGTGAAAGGATTTAATTATTAAGGTGTCATTTACAATACCAAATGTTCAACGAAAATTTGTTTAATGTACATCTAAGAAATTTAATTGTACTCAATTATTCAATTATAAAAATCAAGCATACAATGTACTGGGTTAGAACTAGAATGGTCCCCAGAGCTTCACATGTTTGGAAGATGACTGCATGATGGGGGAATTGAGGGCTTGGGACTGGCTTCCTGACATTCAGGGAGGGCTAGGCCTTGACTCTCAGCTTCCTAGCGGTAATGAGGTGAGCAGTTCCCTCCACCAGACCCTTCTCCATGCCTCCTCCCCTTGAAGCAAGCCAACTATGGACTAAACCCTTGAGGCAAGATAAACCCCTCATCCTCAAGTCACTAGCACTGGTGTTTTCTCTCAGTGATGAAGAAAATGACTGCTACAGTTTGTGTCTAGGTGTCACCTCAAAGCCTCATGCAGTCATGGGGCAGCTTCTGGAGTCTGTGATTAACTCTTGATCCAATGCTGGGATTATGGGTGTGAGTGCTGCACCCTCCCTGGGACAGGTAGTCTGACTGAAAAGAAGGAGGGGAGAGGCTTGCCTCTGCCGCCGCTACTCTTCCCTTTCGCTTCTAATGCTTTTCTGTTTTACGCTACCCTGAACTATCACTCTCTGCCATGTGCCAGTCTGCCTTAGAGTCAGCCAAATATGGACTGAAACTTGCGCGAACTGTAAGCTAAATAAACCCTTCCTTCCTTAATTCTTGGTGCCTGGTATTTTGTAGAGGCAGTGAGAGAAAAGTAACTGAGACAGTACTGAAAGTAGGTGTTAAATATATATTAATCAGCTTAAATGTTGATAGTAGCTCTCATTTGAGTGAGGCAATGTACAAACCAAGAAGACAATAAGGGATGGTTAGAAACAGACAAGGGGAAGGATCTCAAACAGGGAAGTGGTCCAAGGGAACAAAGGTGCGGGTGAGGAGGAGGGGAAGGGGAAAATGAGAGGAGTAAAGATGTGGCTGTACAGGACCCTGATGGCCCGTTACTGCTAGCACTGTATGCTGTAACATGAGCTAAGACAGATAATATCAACGAGTAGGAGAAAGATGATGGGGAAAGGAGGATGGAGGAAGGACAAGGGAAGAGGCAGGGGATTAACAAAAAAAGGTGCAAGCTGTAATATGTACATGTGTCCAGTTCTCAAAATGACTATAGGGCTGGTGAGAAAGCTCAGTGGACTGAAGTGTCTGCAAGAACAGGGACTGTGGTTCGATCCCCCATGACATGCCATGCCAGCCCTAACCCCAGGGGAGGCTGAGGTGGCCAGAGTCCACACATGGTGGTGCATGCCTGTAATCACAGCACTGGGGAGGCTGAAAGCAGGAGGATTACCGTGAGTCCAAACTGGGTAGTAAGGCCCTACCACAATACATTAAAAATATTAAAAAATAAATGAAATTACTGTAAACTGCATGAACTGCAAATATGTATATTTGGTAACTGAAAAGAAAATTGAGGTATGGGCTTTTGTCCTGAATATCTTAATCTACTAAGTAAAGGAATATATGTTAAAAATTAAATAGAAGTTATAACAGAACACCTGCAAATGGAAAATAAATATGATTAAGGTCATCTTCAAATGAGGACAACCAATCAAGATACTGAGGTTTTGGTACAAACTATCAGTGTCCAGAAGAAAAGAAAATAATATTCAGGGCTTTATTAGTTAATCTGATATCAGCAGACTGCAGATTTTGAGGTAAGAGTCCACTTATTATTGGAAGCATTACTCTGAATAATACTTTCTGTATATATCCAAAAAAACCTATTTATACTCTTCAAATATATTGAGAGCCAGTATTTAAACTCTTCCTATGCTTGCTTTGTGAACACTTTTATTGAAGAAAAGAATAGATATTGTGGAAGGGAAAGAAACTGCTCAAAAGGAAAGACCACTTCGGATGGGGGAAGGGGGAAAATATACATAAGATAACTAAGCTAATTGTATCACTAACTTCTATCAGTTCATTGACTGGAACAGTTTATGCTTATATTGTTTGATCAAGTTTGCATGCCTATGTCTTGTAATCTAAGCAACTCCACTTAGATTATATGCAATATGCAATACGCAATATGCAATATAATAACCATTGTTAACTTCTTATCATTTTGTTTAGACATTCTATATGGTTTTTATTGTTTTTTCTCTCTTTTAAATAGGGCTGGGGAGATAGCTCAGTGTCTAATAGCCTACATGGCAAGAGCAAGGACCTACGTTCTATCACCAGTATCACATGCTCTGCCAGCTGAAATCCTGTATCAAAAATAAATAAACAAACAAATAAACAGAATTAACTTCCTGGGCTCAGAAGATAGCTTGGCAGTCTAAGTACCTGCCTGTCAAGCACAAGGACTCAGGTTTGATCCTCATTGCCACATGCCATGCCAGCCCCCAAAACCAGGTATGGTGATGCACGCCTGTAATACCAGTGCTGGGGAGTGATACAGGAGGATCACTATGAATCTGAGCTACATAGTGAGACCCTGTACCAAATAAATAAATAAATAAATAAATAAGCAAGCAAGCAACATAAGATTTTATTTATTTTTCATTGTTTTGTATGTGTGTGTAACCAGGAATTGAACTCAGGCCCTTGCACTTGCCAGACAAGCACTTATTCTACTGAGCTATCTTTCCCAGCCCAAGATTTTATACACTGTAAAACCTAAATAATATAAGATTAGTTTAGAGAAGAGCAAAATAAGTTTTGGGGTACACAACAAAAAATTTCTTCGATTCAAGTGAGTTAACGTTCCCTATAAGATTTTAAGAGTACTAGGTAAATACTAGTTATTTTTAAGAATACACCTTGCACCAAAAATAATGATCTTATTATAGTTATGTATCCTTCTAAACCATACATATTTAATCAATTTGAAAATTCACCTAGTTGTAAAGAGAAAATCGCAATGTCAGCACTATCTCCCTAGAAAATTAGATGCTATAAAGTACACTTTTGCTCTTTCTTCGCGGGGGGTGGGGGTGGGGTTAAAAAGCAGAAGCGAAGCATGTTTCTTCAGAAGGGCAGCATTCTGACCCTGCACTCACAGCTCCAAAACACATCCTGAATACTTTCCCTCAATTCTCACATAATTTACCAAGTTTCCCTAAATTCTCGCAGATCCAGATTTAGGGTCCCAAAGTTGTCATGTACAGCAAGAATGCTATTTGAGGACTCTACCAGGTCATAAAGGTTGTCAGCCAGTGGCACACAAGGCCTCCACGGAGCTGGGACCTGCAGGAGCTCATTAGCAGGTGTTAACTGGGGACAGCTGCAGGAGGAGCGCAGCCAGGCATGCTGCTGAAGCCAAGCAGGGACAAATCGTTGGGGCTACCTTCCTCCTTAAGCCTAGAGGGAATCTGACCATCACACAGCAAGCGGAAATCAGCCCAGGCTAAAGATTTAGGGCATAAGAGGAAACACAAAAGAAGGAAATATGCAATCAGAATTGCCTATCAGATACACTGTGGCTCCATGTTACTGAGACCCTCTGCGTGCTAAGCAGATTTATCTTTAATGTCTGAGTTTTCTTTGCAAAAACATAAAAGTCATTTGATATGAACCAGGTACCTAAAATATTTGCTCTCTAATAAACAAAAGCTTTATCTAAAGTCCAGGCTAAGATTAAAGGAAAAGGTAGAAGTTCTTGATTTTGTTGTCTAGCTGTATGTGGTTAAGAATGCTGTGATATTCTGATACACATAGACATCAGGCAATAAGCAGGTCAGGATTTGGAAAACCCAGCACCTCAAGCATTCAATATGCTCTGTGGTAAGCACATTGCAAACATTCTCTTTCACTTATTTTGAAAAGAAAAAACAAAAGCCTTGTGTCAGTCTGTTGATGAGAGTGCAAGTGTGAGAGTGGGAAAAGGAGACCACAATATGGAAGGGGCAGATTTACACTTTCTTCAAATCCATTGCTCCTCCTAGAGGCAATGGATTGCTTAGTGAAGTCTTCCAGTTCCGTGCATGTGGGGCAAGCATCCAATGATTAAGGGCTTCAGATGATTATGTTGCAACAAAATCACAAGGTAAGAAAACATATTATTTGAAAGTAAACATGCCAGTGGATAGGATAGCAGTACTACAAGCTCACACTTCAAAAGACCCTAGGTTTTTTTACCAAAAGTAATAGATGACTAAGGAAAACTAAGAACTTCATGCCATCTCAAATTTTTCAAAATTCAAACTGGAAGAAAAATAGCAGCACCTGTGACAGTGGGCTGAAAAGGAATGAAGCATTTGCTTACTTTTGGCAATTCAGGCTGGTTTTGGATGCTTTGTAGGAGTTAGGATGCTGGTGATTTCCAGTAAGCCCTGGCCTTGGTGGCCTTGGGGCCATTTGTATTCAGTTGAAGTGGGGAAACGCTATTCTCCAAGAAAATACTCAACGATGCCTGCTGCTGAAGATGCTGACTGTTCAAGACAGAAACGAAGTCCAGATAGCTCAGTGAGTTAAAGCGCCTGCTTAGGCAAGGCAGGGAGCAGGGTTCGATCCCTAGCACAGGGCATGCCGTGCAGGCCCCACCCCCCAGGACTCTCTGAGATGGCAATTGAGACTGGGTGTGGTGGCTCATGCCTATAATCCCAGCACTTGGGAGGCTGAAAACAGGAGAGTCATTATGAGTCCAATCTGCATAATGAGACCCTGTGGACACTGCTCTGAAATACATTTAAAAAACAATGAAGTTCAAACAAAAAGAAAAACCTTTCTTAGTTATTGAAACTTCTCTTTTTTTTTGTACCAGGAATCAAACTTGGAACCTCAGGTTTACCAGGCAGACACTGTGCTACTGAGATATATTTACAGCAATTATTGAAACACATAAAATGCTCACATGATTCCAGTGAAAGCTATATATTATGAATAAAGCTTATGAAACCATAATTTATTAATTATCACTGACAAAATATCTCCTTTAAGTGGAAGTAGGTAATTCTTTAAAACCTCATAGGAGTACATAAAAATCTCTCCCTAATCTCTCACAAAACCACATTATAAGGACAGTTAAACTTAGTCTTATACCTAACAGGACTAAACAGGGGAGAAGTTCACGCTAAGGGGATCACAATACAGTCAACAAAGGCTAGATAAACATTCAGCAACAGGTCTGGATTTTAGCAGATTGTTCTTTGTCCTGTGACCCACAGAAGAGGAAACAAATAAGAACCTGCAAAGTTCTAGAATTGCAGCTTCAGGTTGTTACCAAGTGTAGTAAATTCTACAGTCAAGGAAAAAAAAAAAAAAAAAAAACACTGAAAATGTGTAGGAAAATTCTGAAACCTGCTCATGCCTTCTCTTAAGCAATTGCTCCTCTTTCACTTTTAACAAAGAAAAATTTTAGTGCCTGAATAAAGTGAAACAGAAAACCACCAGATTTGACTGGGATGTCTGAGCATGTCTGCAGATGTTTTCAAAGATGAGCAGAACACAGAGAGATGGCTGTGTAGACGATATCTGGTCCCCAGTCCCTTATATGGTGCACCCTCTCCTCTCCTTCCTCCTCCAGCAATGATGCCGACAGCCTTTGCCCCCATCGTACCTTTCCACCATTAGACCAGTCACTTACTGCAACAGCTGAACCTGTAAGCCAAATGCTTTAAATGGTGTGTGTCAGGGCATCGGAGACAGCTCAGCAGTGTAAGCACCTGCCTGTCATGCACTAGGTCCCAAGTGGGATCCCTGCTACTGCAAAAAATAATTATATAAATAGAAACAAAAACGTACTTTGCATATCAGGCATTTTGTTCCAATAATGGAAAGCTGCTCAAATACAGATACCAACACAAATAAGAGTATCTTACATTAGTCATGAAGTAAAAGGGAAGTCTGTACACCAGAAGCCAGCACAGTGAGGGCAGATCTCACATCTATGTTGTTCATTGCTTACCATGATGCCTACCTCCAGATGGTACTTAGCAAACACAGCAAAGCCTTAGGAAATGACTTTCAAATGTCTCAGAAAGTAGAACATAAAAAGATAACCAAAGATAAAACATAGACATCAATCTAGGAGACTCAACATCTGACCAAGAGGACTATTTAGAAAGAAAGAACAAACAGGTTGGGCGCAGGCCATTATAGAGGAAAAAGTCAAGCAACTTCACAGAACTAGTTTTCACATTGAAGGGACACTAAACATCTACTACAAAACAATGTTAAAGTTCAAAGTACCAAGAATAACGGACAAGATCCCAAACTGTCCACATTGTTTTAGATAGAACAATTATAAAGAGTGAGAAACAGGAATAGTACTGGACTTACTCCAACAGTAAACTTGAAGTTAAAATATAGTGGAATATTCCCTTCTCATTCTGTAGGAAACTACTTTTTCGTAGAAGTCTTAGCCCAAAGAAAAATCAGGTACAAAGAGAAAGGTATGACAAAGATTTTTTTCAGAAATGTAACCTTTTCAAAGTTCACCTCTCTAATGTTTTGTTTACCTTCTTAATCCCCCAAGAAGCAAATGGGAGAATTCATCCTACAAAAAAAGAAAATACAAGAAAAGGAAAGGCTTTGCATCTAGATATCAAGGGATTCCACAGTGAAAGCAGGTCAGGGGAGTGCCCAGGATGAAGCAAAAGGACAGTGTACCATGACAGTTGCTAGAAGAATATGTTCTGAAGAATCAGAACAGAGGCACTGCAGAAGGAATGATAACAAAATCAAACACTCAGATTTCCACATCTCAGGGCAGTGTGGATAGTCCATATGGGAAATCTTGGAGTAAATTAGCTATAAGACCAAAAAAGCAAGGGTCTTCTCATAATTATCTAAAAAAAGAGGTATATAAGAAAAAACCCTGGAGGGCTGACAAGATAGCTCAGCAGACTAAGCGCCTGCTTTGGCAAGTGCAGGGACCAAGGTTCCATCCCCAGTCTCACATGCTGTGCCAGCCCTGCCTCTGGGGTGTGCTGAGTAGGCAGTGGAGTCCAGGCATGGTGACACACGCCTGTAATATCAGAGTGCTGCAGAGGCTGAAAATGGGAGGATTAGTATGAGTCTGCATAGTGAGATTGTGTACCAAATACATAAATGAGAGAGAGAGAGAGAGAGAGAGAGAGAGAGAGAGAGAGAGAGAGACAGAGACAGAGACAAAGAGAAGAAGGAGGAGGAGGAAGAGGAGGAAAGGCAGAAATGAAGAAAGAAAGAGAGAGAGAAAGAATGAAAGGCAAAATATTTCAAGGCTCAGATATGACTGTTTCTATCATGATATATATCCATTTAAGTATCCTAAAATTATTAAAAGCATCATAGGAAAGACAGGCCAAGAAAAAATATGTGGATGGTATTCAAAGGGTCAGACCTTCACAATCCAGGGTCTAAAGCCAACAGACAATGTTGAGAATTTAATATTATATTTGCTGCCAAAGTGAATATAAAATTGAGACTTTAAGGCAATAATCATCTAAAAATAGAACTTGAAATAAAAACTAAAATAAACAGCTTTTGTTAAATACAAAAAATACACATGAAAAGAAGGCACAGAATCTACTTTTACTATAATGATTTAGAGACTAATTTCTAAGCCACAAACATTATTTTATATAATATGGGTATAATTTCAATTTAAAAAGAATTATCCAATTAACATTCTCATTGGTTATTTCTTGCCACATAATAAGAATAAGGGTTTCTGAAACAAAAATATTTACTTTCACAGAAAAAGAGGGTTTAGACTTATATGTGAATTTAATAAAAACTAATTTTGGTTTTAAAAAACTAGTTTTCTACCTAAGCTTTTTTATGAGAAATTTTAAAAATTTAAATAAACTATAGATTAAATGATATGATTAACACTTCAGTGTGTCAATTCATAACCTTAAAGTTCAGTTGTAGATCTTGTCCCCCTCAAAAGAAGCATTTCATGTAAAATTTCAAGCAACTATCCATGTGCTAATGCCTAAGGCTCCCAAACTGTGGCCGGCTTACCATGAACCAAGCCTGTTCCTGTTTCTGATACCTAGCAGAAACCAGTTAAAATGGAAAGAAACAGACGAACATATTTAATTGATACTAAAAAATCACATGAAGTTGAAATCACAGCCAGGCATGGTGGTACACACCTGTAATCCCAGCATGTGGGAGGCTGAGGCAGGAGGATCAGTGTGAGTTTGAGACCAGCCTGGGCTACAAAAGTGTGCTCAAGGCCAGCCTGAACTGTATAGTGAGACCGTGTCTCAA
>PVKN010041793.1:0-10493 GCA_004027915.1 Capromys pilorides
TACTCCCTTGGTGCCCTCACTGAAAATAATATCTTTCAAAATGCTTTTAAGAGCTAGGCAATCCCTAGAGTAAAAAAGCAAATAAAGAGAAATTTGTAACTAGAACCCATATTGGTAGGAACTAGGATCTGTATCCCAACTCAAGGCTACTAGCTGGACTGGGACCTTAGAGATAAATGCTCCAGTCCCACTCATTAATTGACAAGGAAAGGAAACCTGAAACAGCTGAATAATTTGTCCGAGATCTCACAGCATCTTGCCCAAGCCATGGATGTAACCCATGGTTTCTCTGATTTCTATTTCTGTATTCTTTCTGGTAAACTATGTACATTAGAATGGTAAGGAGTGAGACAACTCCCATTCTATCCTTGGATGAAAATAACCTTCTACTATTATTCACACATTTTGTTCAGTCAAATTGATAATAAAATAAAATAAAATAAATTGATAATAAAGGCAGTTCCTTCTTGTGTACATACTATGTGCCTGTAAGTCTTCAGACATCATCTTACCCCTTTCAGTCTTAGAACACAGATATTATTATATTCATGTTCCATATGAAAGAAGTGAGGCCCAGAGGGGAAACTTGCTCATATTCACACATTCTCTGAATCTCCAGGCTACTGGAGTTTGAATTTGACCTAAATCTTCACACCTCCATTGCCAGCTCTGATTTTGAACAAATTCCTTAACCTTTCTGTGCTATAGTTTTCTGCTTAGTTAACTGGAGAAAGTAGCAATATCTGCTTCAGAATATCCACAAAGATCAAATGAGATAACATATATATCTGGCACAGAGTCAACCTTGATAAATAGTAGCTACCATTAATATGAGTTACTAAGTTAGAGAACAAAGATTTGACCACTGGATGCAAGCTTGCAAACCCTCAGCTCTTTTGATCATGTTGTTGTTGCCCTCTAGAAGTTGAGCTTGCAGAGTTCGAAAAGCTTTTCCAATAAAATAGCATTTAGAAAACTGCATCATGGTGATATCTATGAAATCTTGTTTTCGTGGAATAAGGACTGAGGCTTTGGGGGCACACTGGTTCTTGTCACAAGATGCCATGTGGAACAGCTGTACAGAAAAGGGAAGAACAGTGTAGCATTGAGGATGGAAGGCAATTGTGCCTACAGACTTATTCTTTGCCTGGCATCACCATTTATCAACTTTCAGGAGAATTAAAAGTCATTAATTAAACTCATCTTTAGTCAGTAATTTTGTTCTGCCCTCCAAACAAAGGAGCCCTTCCCACTTTCGAGTTGTGCTGTGCAGGAACTGTCATATTCCTTAAGAAATATCCATGGTGTTAAAAATAAGTGTAGTAAATGATGAAATATGGAAGCAATAATGTGGGACAGACAGACAGGGTGTGCTTCAGCCAAGATATGAGCAGCCCAAGACAGGTCAGCCAAGCGCCTTGACACACCCAGATTTTGTCCACACAGGCTGAAAATCAGACTCCCTACCACAAAACTTAATTTTAGTTGTAAAATGTTTGTGTTTCTTTTTCCTGTGTTTGGGTAGAGGTCAAGCCATTGAATCTTTTTAATATTTAAACATGCTAGATGCATGTCATAGATTAACATCTTAGTGTAAGTGGATTTGTTCCACAGGAAATTTATAATTCAATTGATTGTCTTAATAGCAGCCTATTTTCAAATAGCTTACCAGGAAATTGTGTTAGGTAGTACAATATTGAGTCATAGCAATTTTTTCGTAATCCTAAACTCACAATAGGAAGAGTTGCCAGGCATCATTGTAACAGAATGGAGTCAACATTTCAATATATTTCATGATTATAGTTCAAAAAATTACTTAAAATGCTTTCTAGAACGACCTTGACTGAAAATTTTTGAAAGTAGTATTTCTTTCATTTTGATGTAGTTCCTAAACTTATTTCCATTATATTTCATAAGTAGTAGCAGGCTTTGTGATCATGGGTCTCATAGAATGTTTTCTGCTTTTTTATTATCTTTCAAAAGATCTGACTCTTTAAAACATAATAAACAATTACTTCAAAGTATTTATTTATTTTTCTCTCTTTTTTGCAGTTGAATCATCTTTTGTCAGTTTTATCCCTTCCTCCAATGGTACTCCAGGCAAGATTTTAAAAAGATTTAAAAACTATATTTAGTCCAGCTTGTTAAGTTTTAATTATGCCTTTTTATTGTTTTTCTCCTTGGGACAAAAAGAGGTTGAAACTGCAAGCCTCAATGGTAAGAATTTTTCTGAAGCAAGTGAAAATTGATAACTTTTATTTTGTATAGAAGTATAATGAATATTCTTAAAGATTTCTTCTCTAAATTATTTCTTAATGCACTGAATAATTAAAAGAACCCTCAAACACGAAAATAAAACCTATCAACCCTCGAGTATGACCCAGACTCTCTGGTTCAATGATAAAATTCTCACAGCACTCTTCTACACGGTAACTGTTCTAGAAGAGAAAAAAAAAACCCATATTGATCACATTTTGAGTTCCATTTCACTTGTTCTCCAACACAATGCCAACAATTTTTACGTGACAGATTGTTTAAATGTGAAAAGCACATCTAGTGACTCTCCTGTGATTCAGCATAAATTTGGAAGCACGGGATGTTCACAAAGATAGCCTTTTAATAGATGATTTTATCAATTTTTAAATAGTATGAAAAAAGAAAAAAATGACCTCATCATGCTAGAGAAAGCACAAAGAACTCTGCTGTATTTGAGGAAGATGAACAGGGTAGGGCAGCACATTGCTTCCTTCTCTCTGATCAAAACAAGTTCAAATTCAGATTCAGCCCAATGGAGAGGGCTAAAGGTTATCGTTTTTATGTGTACCTACTTTTTACAGTGATAGGAATATCTTCAGTTTAGCTTTGGCAGCAGGTTTGGATCTCTGTGTGTGTCTAAGTGTGATCATGAATAAATGCCTGATTTTCCTAGAAGTTTACCCACAATAATAAATTGTAGAATGATTTTGATTTAAAAGTACACTAATAGAATAGGTTTTTAAATGAATTTTAAATCCGGAACAAAACATTTTTAAGAGCTAGTTGAATTCAGCGTTTAAGACAGTTACTGGACATCATAGCATGTACCTGTAATCCCAGCACTCTAAAAGGCTGAGGCAGAGTTCAAGCTCAGGCCAGGCAACTTAGCAATTTAGTGAGATGCTGTCTCAAAAACAAAAACAAAGAAATGACCTGAGGAGATAGCTCAGTATAAAAGCCCTGGGTTTAATCCTCATTATCTCTTCTGTCCACACACAAAAATCAAAATTATAAGTGTCTTTATAAGCATGTACCACTGTAAAAATGCATTGAGCATCTCCAAAGCTATCTGTTAAAATTGGTATTAGTGCTGAAAATTTCATGGCACTCAGGGACTTTCATTATCACAGAGAAAAATGGAGACAAACTATTAAGCAACATATGACTCTATTTAAATGTATAAGAGCATTGCTGTGTTAGACATGCAAACTGAATTTAGGAGACACAATTGGAAACAATGTACATTTGCTGGGCTCTTGTCTCTGGACATGGGAAAATGGACAAGGTGATGGGGATGTGGAACAGATGGATTTAGTAGTAGCAATTGACTTGTGCAAAACTCTTGAGCTTTCCCAGATTTGGGAAAAAGTGAAATATTTAAGGAACCTGGGAGAACTCATATTTGCTCATTATGTCAGTATTATGCTAATTTTTATTATTTTATTTCAGATGCCACTGCAAGTGTATTGTCTACTTTAAACAAAACAGGTAATACCAAGTTATTTCAAAATGTCATGGCTTGACTTCTGTGGCTTCTTGAGTTTCTCACTTGTGTGGTGTATTAGGTTAGAAAAGTCTTTCTTTTGTCTTCTTGCTCACTTTCTGGCTCCTTTAACTGTTGGTATATATTTCTCCTTCGACTCTGACATTGAATTATGATTCTGTTGTCACTGTACTCCCAAACTTCCAGCTTCCAAGCTTTTGTAGCTATAGCAGTCCATTTTATATAGTATGCATTGTTATGTTGGTTATCACAGTGAAATATTGGCTCATAAAAACAGAAAATACAAAGAAGAAAATAGAGATCATCTTTTTTGTTACTTTTCTAAGTCTACTATGTTAATAATTTGGTATATTTTATTCAGTATCATATGTTTTATATAGACCTAATATATATCCTTTGCAAAATAATCAGAGTTTACATAGGTTTTTTAATATTGCTCTTTGACTTCATATTAAATGGGTTTTCCAGTGTTCCTTCTTTAAAGGCTTGATAATACTCCACTGTGTGCTATATATTGAATACAAAGTTCTTTCTATTTTTTTAGTAGAAGTTATTGCAGTGGGCATCCTGGTATCAACATCTTTGCATTCATCCCTGATTTATGTAGGGTACATCCCAAGGATTGGACATAATGGGTCAGCAGTGTGACCATGTTAAGGCCCTTGGTACCTGCTTCCCAATTGCCTTCTAGAAAGGTTGTACCCAGCAGCATTCCTGCCAGCAGTGGATGAGAATGCCACCATGTCTTTGCTAAGACTACATTATATATTATTAAATCTTGCTCTTAATTCCTTAGATTTTGTTTTCCATTTTAAATTATTCACGAGGTTCAGTATTTTCTCCAAAAAACCACTGTAGCCACTAAAATCGCAAATTCATTTCATAATTGTGTTTTGTTTGCTCTGGAAAAGGAAATATCAGGGAATACAATATAATATATTTAAAGGGTTGTTACTGATGACAGAAAGTGCTATCTGCCTCTATAGCTACCACCAGACATTCCCTAGAGATCACAGACTGAAATAAACTCAACAGTAACACACACACACACACACACACACACACACACACACACACACAAGGTTTCTGAAACTATCAATATTAACATCATTCTTAAATGTGTCTCCCATCTCTGAGCTTGATCTTTTCTTCAGATTTTGCCCATCTGCCCTAAGAGACAGAGTTGCTGGTAAATCTGCCCTGAATACAACTTCTTGTAGTTGGCTATCCTTGCAGCAAGGATTTCTGAGCCTAGTTTACCAATATCTGGAGAATAAACCACTTGCTCTGTCTCTAAATCATATTGGAAAGCTATTTCTAATGTTTGCTTCTTCAAAGCAGGTGAATATTTGCTTATGAGTCCCTAACTTTCAACAGTCCTCGTTCTGCTGTGGTCTTCTTGTTTGACTATAGTTGCATGGTTTTACCTTTCTGAGAAGAGTTTTGTCTCAGTACATTGGGGATAGTATTGTATTAACTCCCGAAGAAAATAGCAGGGAGTGTAATTGTAGACTATAGCAACAGTATTTTAGATCCCATGTACACTGATTCACATTACTTTTTACTCTGAATCACCTGCTTTTTATGACCTATCATCTGAAGGTCCCGATAGGGACTTCAGTTTATATAGCTGGAGTATAAATTTGAATTCATTGGTCTAGCGGCAGTATCTGGAAACAAGCAGAATGACACAGACGGAGGTGTGTGATGGTATGACTCAACTGGGTACACCCAGACCCACTCCCTAGCAATGCTGCATGTTCTGTATATGTGAGTCCCATTCACTCTGCTGCTGAGATCACCAATAGTGTCTTTAAAATGTCAATGGTGTGATTTTCTTAGCCCTTCACTTTTTAAAAAAATGATGCTCATGGCAAATTGTTTTTCTAAAAACAAGCAACAATTCTGCTCTAATATCTAAATTGCTTCTTTGCAGAAAAAACTAAAATCACTATAGTAAAAACCTTCAATGCATCAGGTATGACTTATTATCAATATCAAGACTTTCTTTTTTATAGCTAAAGTAAGATTAAGCAAATGGCTTGTGTTTTTGATTTCTTCCTCTTTTGTCCTGCCTTTTAAAAATAAAATCTGTTCTTAATGAATAGATGTGAATGCACTGGGTACGTGAATTTGCACTAGGTGTTTGGAGCTAGATAATAATGATGAGGCACAGTGCTCAACCTCAAGGACCTTCTAGTCTAAGGAAGAGATCAGGTAACTAACCTGAACATGCATACAGACAAAGATTATGACTCCACAAGTCTTTCTTTCCTGTTCTTTTCTTTCTTTTGGGGATGAAACCTGAGGGCATGTGCTCCACTGTTGGGCTACATCCCGAGCCCTACCAATATTTCTAACATGCCTAAGAAGCAGAGGAAATAGAATAATTAGTAGTAATGCATTTATTTATCAATAGCATGAATTTAGTGAAAGAGTTAGAGATGAGCGTCAAACTTTTTTTAAGTAAGGAAGACGTATACAGTACTTTAAGTACCTCCTGTAAGATTACACAGGCATGTTCAACAAAGGCGTCTTGTTAATTTTAAGCAGGAGTTGGCAAACTATTGCCAATAAGCAAAATCTGACTTGCTTCCTGTTTTGTAAGGAAGGTTTTTTTGAAACACTTGTCATTTCCCATTTGTTTACATGTTTCCTATGGCTGCTTTTCTGCTACGTAGAATGGTAGTCAAGTACCTGCATCAGAGACTGTATGACCTGCAAAGCCTAAAGTATTTACTATGTTACCCTTTTCCAACTAAGTTTTCTCACTCAGGACTTAAGGAGTGGTCTGTGGCCATGTCCTTGAGGAAGATTACAAATAATAGCCCTACAAATAGAGAAAATTTCAGTACGAGTGAGCAGCAAAATGATACACATCACTGGAAATGAAGGTGCAGGTAAAACTGAAAGATGAGACATTATAGAATGAAAACCTCAGTGAGCAATGGGCCAATGGTTTAAAAGACATTGAAAACACTACTTGCCATCTCTATATTCTATTTTTGCCTAGTGAACATGTGATAATGAGTTATATCTATAAGCAAGCATATTTAAAAGGAGCTCATTCTCTCTCAGTGTGGGTAACACTGGCATGGAACAGTATAGAAATTTACATGTCAGGTGACTTGACAGCTAAATTCAGTTTGTTCACAGAATCAAAGCTCTTAACTGAAGTATGATGCCTATACACTAATAAATCATTCTGCCAGAAAGCATACACATGCGCTAAGTCAAATGATAATTTTAACTTTTATCCAAACCAGTTTTCTCACAGGAACAAAATTAAGGAATTATGATATGCAACAGACGTAAGCGAGAAATTGAACATTACCTATATAATTCTGACCAAACAAGACCTAACAAGGAGACCAAAAGATTCCTCAATATAACAATTCTTCCACTCTTGGTAGTTTGCTGTATACATTGCCAGCATTTGTTCCGACCCCATTTACTATGGATTTCTTATACTTCACCAAAGAGATCCAATTAAGGAAGGAATGGTTTCTAGAAAAGTAAACCTTAAATATTTTTCAGATTAAAGAAGAGATGTATTTCCCCTTTCATCAAAGTAGAGTGCTTTCTAGATTGATGTGTATGAAATGTTTATTTCAATATATCTCATTTCATCTCCCACTCACCTCTGCCACCTTTAAATTTCCGTGTGGCCTGACATACTGGCCATCCTAAAACTTGTTTATTGGCCAGGATTATCCACTAGATTGTAAGCTCCTTGAGGGCAAGGTCTGTGTCTGGAACCTCTCCAAACCTGTAGAATGTAGTAGGTGCTCATCGAATGTGTTTTAAATTTTGTAGTTTTTTTCTCATGAAACAGTATCATGTCATTACTGTTATTTAATACATACATTAGCATAAAGAACTGAGACCCACACAAGTGTGTTCCAGACTCTCCTACCCAGGAAAGGAAGGAAGATCTATAATCGAGGGCTCTTCCATTTAAAGTCTATACTTGACTTATTTCTGTAATACTGTGTTTCTGTCAGACAGGAGAGGTGTTCATTGGGAATGGGCCAGAAATTTTTGGAACTGGCATACTAAAGAATAGTACAGTCAAGTCCCATAGCTTAACTAAATGAAAATTCTCTCATTCCTTTTGTCTTTGTGGGATTCATCCAGCCAATTGTATTCAGCTTCTTGATATCTTTGGTTCACATTTTGATGCCTTTCTTGGTGAATTCTTTTCACAGTGTAGTATATAAGTGCAGGTGTTGATATGCTTAACCAGCTGACTTACTTGTTTATTGACTGACTTATTGATTGATTGCAGGAGTCAAACCCCAGAGAAACATCTGCAATTTGTCATCTATTTGCAATGACTCAGGTTAGTCCTTCTGTGCATTACACATTACCAGATAAATGTGTTCCATAGAGAAGAATGATTTGTTTCTTTCTTATTATGTATGCATGTGCCTCTCTGACCTATCTCTTTTTGTACCACCTGGCTACTAATAGTGCTGAATAAAAAGGAAATTTTTGATCCGACTGAAATTATCTTCCCATTTTCTGGTGAGATAATATATTAACTTCTTTCCACACGACTCATGATGCTCTACAGCAGTTTTCACTGTAGTCTTAAATTCATAAGTAATATCCTTAGAGTTTATTTGAGAACATAACTTACACTGAAATTGTTATTCAGTCCTTTTCTTGGTACCAGGAATTGAACTCATGACCTTGCACTTGCCATACAGATGTTGTGCCTCTAAGCTATATCCCTGGCCCTTAAGTCACTTTTTGTATGTAAATATCTCAAGCTTTTCATAGAACCTTAAGGATTATAGCTTAGAAACAAGATGCTGCCCTTTGTTAAGAATAAAACAAACCAGGCTGCTAAAACATTGAAACCCCATGTACATCCAGTTCAATTAAGTGCTTAATTCCAATAGCATTTATGGTGTATTTGCCATCTCTAAGACTTCACTATTTTAAAAATTAAGGTGAAACTCTTGAGAGCATACTCTTTTTGAAATGGAATATTTTCCTCTTATGCCATGGGCTACAGAAATGAGACAACCACTTTTCTCTCATTGATTTGGCTCTCTGGGCACCTGTCCTTATTAAAACTAATGAAAATAAATGTGAAAGATGCAAATATGGTGTGATAGGGGGTCATGAAAAGAAAACTGAATAGGAAGTCATGGGAAGAAAGAAGAGGAAGGAACAAGGTAGCTTATAATGTTAAAGTCTTGGTAAAACTCTAGTAATAAATACCTGATTTAGGAATTTTTCCTTTAATTCTGTTCCTTGCCGTAGTTTTATAATTTAAAATACCTTGCTGGGATGCAACACCCAACACCCACAACTTCAGTGAGGAGAGGTTGTTCTGGCCCACATTTTAGTCTACAGTCAACTGGTTCCAAGGCAAGACAGCATGGAAGAGGGGCATGGCAGCAAAGGGGAAAGGTGGAGGTGAGCTGTTCATGGCGTGGCAGACAAGAAGCAAAGAACAAAGGGAGACACTGTAGAGGGAGATAAACCTTTCCACACCATGTTACCCCCCGCACCCCCAGGGCTGCCAGTTTTGACCAGAGGTGGACCTAATACAAAGTCTGCTATAAGCCCCATAGTCTAGTCACCTTCCAACAGCCCCACCTATGAGCACAGGATGCTCTAGAGGAACGTCTAAGTATAAACCATGGCAGATAACAATTTTAAGTAAAATAAATTCAGGTTAGATAGACAGAAAACAGTGACATTTCCTACTACAAGAATGTTACACAGTCACTTTCTACTGCATAGTGTAAGATTTGCTCATTTGAACTTTCCACCGACATGATACTCTCGGTAGAGTATAGGAGGGAGCTATTAGCTGGTTTTGATTAAGGAAAAAAGAAAGTGTATCTTTTTTAGTGAATTCCCCATAATGTCATATTTTTTGTGCTTCATCTATATTTGGGCTGGTGACTAGTTCCATTATGTCTATGTCATGTTTGATAACTTGAAACATATATGCAAAAAATTTGGTCATCTTGAACAACAGATGCCGGAGGGCTGGTTGGAGGAAGGTTTTCCCCAGTTTAGGGACTGAATTGACCATTTGTTGTAGTTTCTTGTGCAAACCATTTCATCAGGGAACCAGCTCTCTTGGCACCACGAATCCCATGAAGTCCTCCCACAAATTAGAAAACTTCGCTTCCTGCAGATTTCCAATCTGGGAGTATGGAAGGAAATGGAGGTGGATAAAGAAACTGGAATGTGGTCAACAAGAGTTACACTGAGAGTGGAAACACAGTGGCCTCTTAGTTGCTCTGTACAACCAGAAACACTGGACTCACAGCATATTGTGAAATTCCCAGTGCAGTAACAAGCAGAGGCAGGCAGTCTTTGGGTGTCAGTGCATGCATACACACACAGAAGCTGAATAAGCTTTTAAAAGCTAAAATATGTTTTTAATAGTTACATCTCAAAATATAAAAGAAATAGATGCCTGTAGTTCTAGCATGCCTGTGATCCTAGCATGCCTGTAATCCTAGCACTTGGGAGGCTGAAGCTGGAGAATCAGTGTGAGTTCGAGACCAGCCTGGGCTACAGAAGTGATTGAGCTGAAGGCCAGCCTGAATTTCATAGTGAGACCCTCTCTCAAAAAGACAAAAAAATAAAATAAAATAAGACCAGTGACAGGTCAGTACAGAGGCTCTGGGTTTACTGCGAAGTATCTAAGGAAAAAAAAGAAGAAGGAGAAGAGGAGGAGGAGGAGGAGGAGGAGGAGGAG
>PVKN010041794.1:0-10493 GCA_004027915.1 Capromys pilorides
GAAATAATTTCTTTATAAGAAAATTATACAACATATCTCACAAAGTATTCATTTTCCTAGCAAACTAAATGCTAAATTAGTAAAATAGTAAATACTAATATTTTAATTTTCATTTTAAAATAATATTATCATCTTGCAAAAATATGTAATTATAAAAATGATTATACATGTTCTTAGAACAATTATATTCAGTAGTTTCAACCTAATTAAGCAACATCTAAAACCTCATACATAACCAAGCATAAGTAATTTTGCAATGGTCCGTGAAACTGATGGGAAAAAAGGTTATGTGTTTTTGTGTTCCTCTTAAAGATTTTAGCCACACTTTACAATTGTGATCCTTTTACTCCTCAAGGAAATAGTATACCACATAGTAATTTGTAATCATTTGATTCTTAAATTAGATTTGACAAGTCTTTCTTATTTATAATATGAGGTGGCAACTAAGCTAATTCCTTTACAAAGAGTAGACATGAAAAACTTTCCTCAAGAGGTAACCACAGATTTTAGATAGATTTTCCGATGCCCAGTGTCCCATAAAAACACTTGGAGGTACTTTGTCTTTCTGGTATCATTTTCAAAGCCAGCCTTTTTAAAAATCATAATAAACAGGTGAGTCAACCCACAATGCAACCACATCAGACAAATCTATGGAGAATAAAGGAGAATAAAAGAAAAAGCTTTGAAGGACTATGTTTGATCTCAGGCTAAAGCTTTAAAAAAAAAAACATGTTTATGTATTAGGTAAGGTCTTCCTACAGTACTATTGTGAAGACAAACTGATTTAAGTACAGAATTAACTTATATAGGGAATTATTTTAACACAAGACTTTCCTATTTATTTTCTATTGATATGATTTTGAAATTTTGCAATCATAATTCTGAGTTTTTACTTGATCATGGCTAAATTAGTGCAAAATGACCAATATGTATTAAATAACCATTCCTAGTGTTTTCAAAATTCTTTCTGATGACACGGAAATGTTTAAAAGAAAAATAGCAAAATAATTTAGTAATTAGAAATTGAGATACTAGTAAAGGAAGGTAAACCCAGACAAGATGTATGCAGTGTTATGAACTGTCTTCTGATCTATACACCTTGGTACTAAATAGTGATATCTTAGCTGTAACAGGCCACTAGGATGCACTACAATGCATCATATGAAGACTTTCTTCCTTCAGACTGCCAAACTAATCTGAGTTACCATCCTTTTGGGTAGCAATGAATATTTCGTTCCTCTATATAATCTTCCACAATAGTGACAACCTCAACTAGCGCGAAAACAATCTAAATCATAATTTTGCAGTTACTAACTCTACAAAATCCTAGCTGAAAAATGTGTGTTAGCAGAATGGCAATTCTAGGGCTGGCCAAAAAAGCTCAGTGGATTAAAGCATCTGCTTAGGCAGACGTAGTGGCTGGGATTTGATCCCTAGTGTGCCATGCTGGCCCCACCCCAGGGGCACACTGAGACCAAGATGGCATGGTGGCATGCACCTGTAATCCCAGCTCCTAGGAGGCTGAACACAGGTGGATCACTATGAGTCCGATCTATGTAGTGGGACCCTGCAGACCCTTACTAAAAGACAAAAAAAAAAAACCTCAGAATGATAATTTTGCAACACTCTACCATAAAGGAGTGGATGTAAATCTCAAGTGAATGAATGTTATCAAGTCTCCAACTATTTACGAATCTCTTTGCATAGGGTTAGTCTTGCAGAGGCACAAAGTAGCAGAGGTAATTCTTCTCAGTGAAGAGATCACAAATAAATTAATAGTATCTTAAAGGAAAACTTTCTACATCTAAATTGTGTTTGTCAGGTGAGTCTGAATATTTCCTAAGCTTAACTTTTATCTTCTTTACCTATTACACTGTGTCCATTTCTAAATTTTTCTGGTATCTTGACCTTGTTTCCATCCTGAGTATAGTGCAGTCATTCTTAAAGAGAGCTGAGGCACCTGATATTGGCAGAGTTCTTTAGATTCAAAATCTCAGCTACCTCAATCAAAAAACCATGACCCCAGGTTGGCCACTAGGTCATGACACTCTTGACTCATAATCAATAGGAATTTGGAAGAGATCAGTGGAAGCTGCAAACATATGGGTTTTAAAAAGTTAATTTTCTAAGCCTTTAAGTGCTACCAAATGACCACCATATGTTTATGTTGGCATCTAAAGTTACAAATGCCCCTTAAATGGAGATTTACACTTCTCCAAACTTTTAATGAGTACTATAAGTTAAAAAATGAAAGTATAAGGCAAATAAAGGGAACAGGACAAGATAACAGGCCATTCTTAATTGAGATTCTCAAAGAATTCTATAGACCAAAAGGACAGGAGAACCATGTTACATTTTCATATTGCTGATGGCAAGAATCTATGTAAAAGATAAAGAATTTCTTCAGTGACAGCACAAATTAGATCATCAAAATCCCTCAAGAGTACTAGTAGGTTAACTGTAATCCAAGAAAATGTTTAGGTATGCAGAAAAGATTCTAGGATGTTAGAATGAGAAAGTACCTTAAAGAGATATCCTAATTTAATGCATCATTGAACAGATTAAAAAAGAAAAAAAAAAAAGCTAAGACTCCTACTAGGAGGTCACCCGTTACTTACACAGCTAGTTAGGAAGTAATTTACAGTAGAAACCTTATAAATTTCCTAATGTAACTCCTAATCTAGTGTCTATAACAAGCTCTCTCATAATCACTTGTCTGCTCCTAGGCCGTACAGCCTGAGATATTCCCAAACCTCTGTTCTGTGTTCCCATATCTTCTGTCCTTGCCCCAATTCCTCTTACCTAAGGCCAACATCAAGATCCCTGCTTTCGAGTTTTGTAATTGCTAAAGAGGACTTTGGTTGAAGAGCTGAGCATGCTCAGTAGCCACACCTCCCCAACCCTCCAGTCCCCCCCACCCCCTCACTTCCACCCCCCACCCCCACCTCTTTTGTCACCCAAAAAGAATTCTAGCTCAAAGAACTCTAGTCAGGAGACTGGGGAGATAGTTCCGTGGCACAAGTGCCTGCCTGGCAAATGCCAGGTAGTGAGTTTGAACCTCGGCCCCGCAAAACAAATAAAATAAAATTAATAAAAAATAAAAAAATAATCAAATCTCTAGTCAGGTGAGCCAGATTATAACAACTGTGCCCATGGAAAGTTAATCTGTTAAGTCTTCAGGTGAATATTTACAGTTCTCTAAGCATAGACTTAAATGCTCGCGTCCTGGGCAAGAACAGTCTCCTGAACAATAGCCACGGATGAATAATCAGCTGCGTTAGAGGTGTTTAAAGCAGCAGAATATTTCCTGTTGTTAATTTTTGAAAAGTAGGTGATACTGCGGAAGTGCGCAAGGAAGTTGGAGGAAAATAATAAACGGGTAGTTTTCAAATAGTGAAACTGCCTGCGAGATTAGGGGTAAGAGAAAGAAATAGGATTCAGCGTCCAGGTCCAAGTGCCTCAAGCGGAAGGGAGGACAGAGGACCAAGGAGCGCCCCAAGCACTCACTCATCCTTTTTTCTGAAAGTTTAACAGCCGGAGGGCAGGAACATTCCTCCCTGGCCCAGAGCTGGCCCGCCCTTTAGCCCCAGCCTGCACCGCCTTCCCCTAGCATGCGCCCAGGTGGGCTCTGGGCTGCGCCAGCCCTGCCCCTCTAGGCAAGCAAGGGGAGAGTCGTTCCGGCAGGGAAGAGGAGCCAAGGGGGATGGGCGGGATGTGGGTACCTACCGAAGAGGCTGTGGTCCTGTCGGGTGCCCTGCACGCTGCCATCGGGCAGGATTTGCAGGTGGAAGCCGGTGCGGCAGTACAGCTGCCGACGGCGCAGGATGCCGTGCAGGTGCGCCAGTTCCGCAGACCCCGGCCCGCCGCGGACCCCGCGCTCCGCCGCGCCCGGCCGCTCACCCAGCAGAGGCGGCCGCTCCCCAGCAGGAGGCAGCAGAAAGTGCGAGCCCACCTGCTGGCCCAAGCCCTCCAGGCCGCCCAAGAAGCCCCCAACTTCGGCTAAGGGAGCCATGGAGGGGCCAGAGCGAAAGGCAGAAGATCCGGAAAAGACCTCCCCCTCAATTAAAAGTGCAGGCGTGTAACGAGATGGGAGGTGATTACGGCAAAATGAGCCTAAAAAGTTGATGCCCCGTTACTTCTGGTAGGTTGCAGGAAGGACTATGCACTGAGATAGCAGGAGAGCTTTCACTATCTCGCAGCGATCTTCTCTCCTTGGCTAGGTGAGGGCCAACCGCTGGCTTTGCAGAAACATCTATAGGTGCCGCTGCCACTACTGGGGCTGGGGACTGGGCCTCCACCTCTGCACACTGGTCAGATGAGAGTCCTGTGTACATACACACCGAGTATATATATGCGAGTCCTCTTGACATATGCTAATCAAGTCCTTTCATGCTTGCTGGGGAAGTTGGTTCTGTTTGAAATCTTAAACCGGCCTTCTCTCAACACGTTTTTGCTCTTCGGAAGTGACCCAAAGCGGCCCTTGACAGTTCTCTATCCATGCACTCATAAAAATCATTCCTGCACTTGACCACAGTCAGCCAGCAAATTCGGGAAGGCTCAGTGCAGGTTCCTCTTCGGGGTTATCTTTGGGACAACGGTAATGCTGTTTGACTGCTGCTGTGCAACCGTTGCCTTTGATGTGAGCTCTTTTGCAGTGAAAGATCTCTGGGAAAAGGAGCCCAACTTGGCGGAATATAGAAGGACGGGGTGGGGTGGGGGCACAGAAAAGGAGGGGATGAGTGGGAGGAGGAAAAAGAAAAGAGTAGGAAAATTGGACTCCTTGAGAGCTGCTGGGAGCCTGCAGTGGACAGGTGCAAAAGAAGGTAAAAGAAGGAGAAGGGAAAAGGGCGTTACCTGAGGCTTAGACCTGCCCAGACACACATGAAAGGAAAATCAAAGCTTTGACAGTTTAACTCACTAATTTTAAAACACTAATAAAATGTACAAGCATTACCTTTTTCTTTTATCATTTAGATGGGGGATTTTCTTTACATAATCAGGGTTAGGTTAGGAACACCCTTCCCCCTTTCCAAGTTCTCTTTAATGTTTATCTTTACTCAGATAGTATATGACATAACCATGATAGGCTTCTTTCTATATGAAAGTTTTAGGTTGTACGCCAAAGTCTATTTTAATTAGCATAAAAACATAATATCATCATACAGCAAGGGTTTAAGAGTAAACACAAATAGGCTAAAAATAGATTGTTTACATCATTGTGTTTTGCCACAAGTAGAAAATAACTAGAATAGTGTTATGAAAGAGGAGCAACTCCTGGGGGTTTTATCTAATGTAAGAGTATTTTAATCCCAAAAATAATTTCTTACAGACTAGATCTTTGGGGGTGGGTAAACTACAAAGCTTAAAAATAACTAAATGAAAATAATATTGTTGACTGATGTATTTACTATTTACTGGTGAAATTTAAGACTGCCTGAGAAAGTCATTGAAGTGAGGGATGTGTGTGTGTGTGTGTGTGTGTGTGTGTGTGTGTGTGTGCGTGTGTGCATATATATATATATATATATATATATATATATATATATTTCAACAAGAAAATTTCATTTTTGTACAAGTAAAATTAAAGATCTTCTGTTGAAATTTCCCTGTGGCAGAAAAGTTGGGAAACATTTAGAAGATGTACAGTTCCTCAGAGCAAAAAATTTTAGAGAGTCACTCAGGATTAGTTTTTAAGTCTTATTCCATAGTTAGTTTAACAGTGTTAATTGCAGTGTTAGCAAAAGCCTAAATCTGGAGTTCAGCAGATTGACTGGTTTATTTTCTCTGAAGGATTTTTTTGTTTTGTTTTGTTTTGCTAACTCATTGGCAGGTGCCTTAAAGTAGGTAGAGTTACACCTTTTCATCACCATGGGCCAGAGTCCTGACCCTTGTGCAACCAAATTGTAAGAGTCCATAAAGCAAGTGATTTACTGTTGATAGATATGAAATAAAAACACTGGCTAAAAACAATAAATAAACAAATAACTTTTTAAATATATTTTACTAAGTCTGTTTTAAATGCACCAGGTAGATGTCATATATCACCTTTCAAATAACAAGTCTGTCTTGTGGTAGGACCCCCAAATCCACCATAATCAAGATTTCAAAGCACATCTGTGTAAACATTATCACATCAGTGTAAAACATCAACCAATGAGCTTTTACTTTGAACCAAATGTTAATTGCAGTGTTAAATCAAAGAAAGTTAGATCAAAGTTGTGTGAATCCTATAGCAGGATAAGTACTCAGATCATACATTGATCACTTTTAAAGAGGAGATACTTAAAGATTTTTAGCTTATATCAAGTACCTTTTAATGAGGTTTGTTTCAAAGTCTAAGTTCTATGTAACATATGGTGCTGTTAATTCTTCCACAAGGAATATATATTATTATCACCTGCTCCTAAAGGTACTGGTTCAGTATCTGAAATATTTCCTCACATGAAGTGTATTTCTGCTGTGTAATGTAGGGCTCTAATGCTGTTTAAATGTCTTTTACATGCACAGACAGACATACACACACATGCCACATACACATATTAATATATGAGAAGCTTTACAAATGTAGCCATAAAACCCCAAATAATTTAATAATAGAGTTACCTTGTCTTTCTACACCTTAACTCTGTTGTGTCCTTTCTTTTATCTGATCACAGTGACCCTATGACATAGGCTTATTTACTTCATTGAAAAAATGTTCTGAATTCTACCTGAATCATTTAGTCCAGAGTTCAACACCCCAGGGCAATTACTTCTATTTCCTCTTTTGTGAATATGTACAATATATCTCTTGCTTAGTGCACCATTGGTAATGTTTCTGTGAGAGTTAAATGTGAAAATGCACAGGAAAAAGATTTTAAAACCATAAAGATTTCCAAGTATATGATGTACTAGAAAACTTCAGTTATTGGGACACTTTTTATTTTATATATTTGAAATGTAATCTTTTTAAAATACAAAATAAATTCTTTCTTCCAAAAACAAACTTATAATGTGTAAATTGTGAATGGTGCTCAATGCTATTTTATAAAGAACCAGAATAGAAACAAAAAGATAAGGATTTCTTTTGTTTATTTTAGTCATGTGACAGGAAAAGATAACATTAAAGATTTTTTTTTCACATTGCTATGATGATATATATCACGGGAAGTTAAATAATTTTGAAGAGTGTTTTACAAGAGTACATTATTCAACTTTTAAGTATACACTGCAATCTAATCAACTTTGCCTGTACCGTGCTTCCTAGAGACCACACTTGCTTTGCTGTTACACAGGTAGGTTGTACGACTTCTACTTCCACAGGATGTAAGTTACAGTTTTCCAGACCAACCACCCTAAATCATTTCAGTTAGCATATTGCCATGAAGCTTTGCTTTTACACATGAAAAAAAAAAAAGAAATAATGCCTTTTGTTGTTTCTAAGCATAACCTGAAAAAAAGAGCTGATTTAAAAGTCATGACTTACATCTAGGATAAAGTTAATGTACATTTAAGCAGTATTATTCCTTATTTTTAATTACAAGATATTGGCAACAGCACACATTTTCATATATAACAAACTGGTTGTGGCTTCCATGGTGGTGCATACCATTAATCCCAGAACTTGGGAGGAAGGAGACAAGAAGACTGCTGTTTTGAGTTCTAGGCTACAATGTGAGCCAGGGCTATAAAGAGAGTTTAAGGCCAGCCTGAACTGTAAGACGCTATCTCAAAAGGACAAAAAAAGTATTAAATAGCTTATAACACCCACAAAGGATCATTGTATAGCTGGAAAAATGAGTGAAAAATATCTTTATGAACTAATACACATATTTTCAGATCATATTATTATGCAAAAAGGAGAGTACACAAGAATATTCATAGATGCTACATTTTCTGTAAGAAAGAAGGAAATCAACAAACTTATATATTCATATGCTTGCTTTTTTGAAATTTGACGTTAGGAGAAATTTTTTTATGTTTTACATTTTTAAAGCAAAATAAAACAAACAAGTATGGAGTTGGTGGGACAAAACTAAAAACAAATGAACCCAACTGTATTCAAGTGAACAATAACCATGCAAAATATTATTGCTTGAATAATTGAGCCTATCTGTCTGTCTGTCTGTCTGTCTATCTGTCTATCTATCTCTATCTCTCTTTCTGTCTTTCTCAAAATACCCAGGGTACAATAACAAGTTTACTTATGTGTTGTTCTTGTCAGAAGTACTAACCTGAATGTATTCAAAGGGCATATATTGGATAATTCCCAATTAAGGAATATTCTAGAGGCCAACAGCCTGGTAATTTCAAAATGTCATAATTAAGAAAGACAAAAAATGAAAACTCTATCCAGATTAAAGAAAACTAAGAAGGCATTGAAACTAAATGTAACACCATATATTTTTCTGATCTTGAGCCTGAACTGGGGAAAAATAAAACCATAAGAAAATTACTGAAATAACTAGAAAAATCTGAATATGGACTATGAATTACATAATAATATCGAATCTTAGCTATGTTTCCTCATTTTGACAATCAATCTGTAGGTAAATTTTTTAATTTTTTAAAACTTCCAGCAATATAAAATTAGTTTATATTAGGGTAAAAAATGTGATGTCTACAAAGTTATTTTCAATTGTTTGGAAAAATGCATAAACCAACAAACAGAGAACAGATGACAAGGCAGATAGGGTAAAATGTTAACGGAGGAAGAAAGCAGAGTTCTTTATTGTTCTTATAATTTTCTCCCTTTCTTAAATTATATTAACATAAAATTTTTAAAATTTTAAAACCACAACTTAGTAAAAGCACATTAATATAGAAGAAAACATCTAAATTCAATGACTATAATGCAAGATGATTGAGATAAATTAGTATTCCTGAACTGGAACTATTTGCTAGAGCAGTCACAGTGTATGCAAAGTTACATTCCTCAACAGGAACAGATGTTACTTTTTTGTGGACAGCATTTAATATATGTGAAAGACAAATATATAATCTGTGGAACCATATTCAAGCAGAATGAAAATTTGGCACAAATAGAACATCTTCATTATTGCCTTCCTGTTTTAAGAGCGTCCATAACTAAGTCTTCAGATGGAGGAAGGAGAAGGGAGAGTGATAAAGAACTAAGAAATGTGCTATACATGTATTGACTCCCCATGATAAATGCAATCATTAGGTACTACAAATATGCACCAATAAAATAAATAAAACAGTGAAGATATTGTGAAAAAAATAACTCTAATTCAATCCCAGACCTACTTTACCCATCACCAAAACCAGCAAGACTCATGAACACCACATAATTTTATTTTTTTAAACCTTGCTAGATATATGCAGGATCTTGCCATTCCATACTTACGAGACCTTGGAAAAATTACTTTACCTCACTCAAATTTATGTTTTTTTTATGGAATTGGTGTAACAAAATAGAATCTCTCTAAGAGCATAATAGGAGTGACAATAAGTGTACATAAAAATCTATTTTCCTACAAAGCAAAGCATTAAATTTAATGAAGAGAACCATCAATTCTCCTTAACATTAGGCTACTTTTAATTCCAAGTTCTATTATAGATTATATGCAGGGAAATAGATATGGTTTTTGGGATACGTACCATCAGAACTAACAATTGTATTTATTTGCAACATGAAGTACTTTTTTTTTCCACCCTTGGTTTGAACCCAGTGACTTGTACATGCTCTTATCACTTAGCTACAGACTCAGCCTTAAAAAAAAAAAAAAACTTAACATAGGGTCTCACTAAGTTGTCTGGCCCCCTCAAATTTCTAATCATCCTTCATTGGTCTTCTGAGTATCTGAGATTACAGCTGTGTGCCACATGCCTACTATATAGTGAGAAACACTTTTTATGTTTCCTGCAGTAGGAGGGCTTAGAACTCTTAGGTTCAAGTGATTGTCCTACCTCAGGTTCATGAGTATCTGGGGCTACTAAGTAACAGTATTTTGAGATAACTATGAAAGAATTAACAAATACTACTTGAAGTAGCCCACTTCTCATCATCTGGATGATACAATCTTGATCTGAAAAGTACTTCAAATGCCAAGTACTGAGAGCTTTATTGCTAGCTGATGGTTTGTGGGAGATGATTGAATCATGAGAGTTCTATCTTCATCACTGGGTTAATCCACTGATAAATTCAAAATTTAATAGAATTATTGGGAGTTTATTGGGAGCCAATCTAGAAGGTGGGATTTAGTGAAAGGTATTGGTCATGGCATGTGGTCTAGGACACTGTATCTTGTTCTTGGGTTCTTTGCTGTTTCTCTGCTTCCTCTCCACCGTGAGGTAAGCAGCTTTTCTCTGTCATGCTTGTACATCATATCTCTTCCTTGTTTCCCATCTAAGAACAGTAGATCTAGTCAACAACAAACTGATACCTCAGAAACCATGAACCAAAATAAGACTTTCCTCCTTTAAATTTTTTCTCAGCTACTTTGTCACACCAGTAAGGAAAATTTAACACAGTGGCTAAATACATATCACTT
>PVKN010041795.1:0-10493 GCA_004027915.1 Capromys pilorides
TCTTTAGGTGGTAAATTCCAAATTTGATTCAAAAGGAAGCATCATTCACATTTGCTCAGTGCCTGAAATTATGCAGATTAGCACACTGAGTCTGCAATTTTTTTCCTTCCATTTCTGTGCTGTAAAATACCAGGCTAAGAACCTACTACAGAGTGTTGGTTCTGTTAAGCTGCAGAAGCCAGAATCCTGAGCACCATTCCATGCACACAGTTCTATGTGTTGCTATTGGCATGTATGGAGCATCTTTTCACTGAGGAATCCAAGTTTATCATAGACCTGATAAATATTATAAATGCCATAAGCACACATGCCGTGGTTATCTCATCCTGAGTTGTTATGACAGGGCCCATTGTGGAGGCTTACCAAGGGTTAAATCAAAGCTTGAGTGATATAACTGGGCAGTTTCCCCAGCCCTCATGAAGCACAACTTGAGAGGTTTTGTGGGGCGATGTGGCTGTTGGGTTTGCATCTGTCCACCCAGCATCGTCCCATGGAGTGTGCAACTGGACCCAGGTGACGTGGTCTACTGAGGACGGGGAGGCCTTTCCCGGACCCCTCTCAGAGCACCTTCACCAAGCAGCCTTTCCTTTTCCTCGCTTGGAATGCATGAGCACACCTTCTGCTTTCCACCACCAAACCGCGAGCCCTGAACAGCTTCTTTGTTTGAATTCTTTATGTGATTGGTTTTCAATCTCTATATTCTTCCGTTTCCTGATCTCTGACAGGCGCATATTAATAGTGGTTCCTCCCTAGGGCTGTCCCAGGGCAGGGACCAAGACCCCTGCCCCTTAGTGGGAGTTGTGTGGATGGCCACCCTTGCTGTTGCCTCCTGCTTTCTTGAGACTTGAGGCCTAATGATTCTGTGCAGAGACTTGGCGATTCTATGAGCTCTCAGAAAATTCCCTACAGCTCTGGGGAAAGGAAGGCACAGTGCAAACCTTTGGAACTTTGTAATACTCTTAACATTAAGCAAATGGCCAGTCAGTGAAGGTGAAGAGGTGAAGCCGGAATAAGCCAGCTGCTGTGGTCCAGGGTCCTGGCCACTGGCTCTCGTCTCCTCCTCCCTCTCTGCCATTGGTTGGTGATATAGTAAATGTTTAAATGTCTGGAGTCCCTGTGGGTCCATCCGTCTTTGACGTTGACTCTTCCGTCCCCTCTCCCTTCTCTTCCTTCCCTTTCAGGCATTCCAGGAAATCTCCAGATGCCGAGGGAGTCTTAAATGCTCTCCCTGGCTGCGTTCCCAAATGTCCCAAAGGAGGCCTCTGAAAGTTTCTGTTCAACGTAGTGGTCCCTAATTGTATAGTTTTCTAATATTAGAAAGCTGTTTTCAATCTTTTAGGAGCCTTAAGGAAAAAAGTATGACTGACTGCGTTTCTTTCACATTGAACTGTATCTCAGAGTCTGAGTATGGTTCTGAGATGTTCTCCCCATGCAGTTCATTCTTCCTCCCCACAGACTTTCATTTCTAGTCCGCAGGCATGAGTTTATCTCATGCCACAATAGTCTCATCCTAGGTACTGGTTTAGTGGTAAATATTCATGCGTGCTTAGTACAGCATAAAGATAGAAACAGGGCCGGCGAGATACCTCAGCAGGCTAAAGGGCCTGCTCAGGGAAGCTTCGGCAAGTGCAAGGACCGCAGTTCAATCCCAGGCTCCACGTGCCTTGCAGCCCCACCCCCAGGGCAGACTGGGCCGGCCACAGAGTCCAGGCATAGTGGTACACACCTGTAATCCCAGCGCTGGGGAGGCTGAAAACAGGAGAAACGCTATGAGTCTGAACTGAGAAGCAAAACCCTGAAACAACCAAATACATTTTAAAAAAGAAGAAGAAACATATTGTTGTAAGTTTCTTCTGAAATAGTTTTGTTGTATTTATGAGGAAAAATACTAATAGGATGCACACAAAAATCCGCTTCACCTAGAAATGTATTCTGCCACTAACATCATCAGCTCATGGTCCTCTAACATCAGTATGCTTCTCAGTGGAAATTTCAGCTAATGAGTGCCTGTTCTGTCACATTCTAGAGCAGGAAAAAAAGTGGGGGTTTTAAAAAATGTTTTTTAAAACCTTCATCAAGTAAAATCCCCAAGGAAATAAAAACTAATTTCCTGTGGGAATGCAAATACACAGGTACATAAGACACTAGCTGTCGATAAGATGTATTAAGAACATTTTGTGTCATTTGATAGAATTTAGGTGTGCCACGTTACGTTAAAATTGTGACACAACCCGTTTCTACCATTGCAGGCAAAATAGATTTCCAATCCAGTTCTCACGAGATAACAGAAGCAGAGAAAGGTCCTTTGTTGATGGTTATGACTTAGGCAAACAACAATGGCTCAGAAGATAAGTTGTTAGAACTTTACTGAACATGAAGTGGGGAATGAATTTGGGTGGCCTAGAATACAGTACTAGATGTTAGATGGAAATTGTCATCATTCTGTGCTTTCAAGATCCTGCCAGTAAGACCCATGTTCTGAGGCAGGTTCTTCTCTCACTGAAATCAGCTCTCTGTCCTCCTTCAACAATTTGATGGCTTTGAAATATAAAAGGCATAAATGACGTGATTGTCCTATTTTGCTTCTCAGACATATCAAATTGAGTAAAATGTTCCCTTTCATCTCTGAGAACTGCAAGGATTGTGTTTATGTGGACAGGAACATGGATACAAAATAATGTTTGTGCCTCACACCCATACTTCTTCTTAGACAAAGCATAGACATCCCAGATCGTAGGGCATGATATCTCTTCACGAGCGCATCATCATTTTATAGTAAACACAGCTAAAACCTCAGTGTTTGCCATCAAGTGTGGTCAATTTAACAAATTCTGAGAGCCTGGAGTCATTAAACAGCCTCTGTGAGCTACAGATTGATATGGGTGTTTTGAGGTGGTGGGGACAAAACTAGATTTTCTTCTGTTGTTTGCTTATTTTAGAGGTGCAATAAGACCTAAAGAACGTAATGCGCAGAACTTCAAAGTGAAAAGAAATTGTGCAGGACCTTGAAGACAGCCATAGAGTTTGGGTCTCAGGCCTTTTTCTGTGCAACAACGCAACATCTGATTTCCACCTATACGAGCTTTGCCTCGGTTCCCTCTCTTGCTAAAGAATCCCCCACTAGCAGTTGCTCAGGCCAGGACCTCAGGAGGGGCTGAGGTAGACTATCTTTAATTCCTCATATCCAGATCATCCACAAGAAGTGACAACTCTTCCTTCAAAGTCCACCCAAGCCCACAGACCATCTGCCTGCCCCCTTGACATCCTCGTGCAGCCACTGTGTGGACAGCTACTCCTCTTAGTCTTTCTACTCCCACAACTATCCTCACCCGTACTCTTGTACCACTATGGTGTGTTTACTAAGCCGTTGCCACGTGGAGCCTTTTAAATGGTCCACCAGAAGGTGTTGCTCCTCATTTAACCTCAAGGAAAGAAAGCATTGAACCCTCAACTTTAGAAGGCTTTGCACAGCCCAAGGGGTTGGGCGGCCCCCGACTGAGTCACTGGCTTCCTTATGTTGCTTTTCGTTGAATCAGAGACATGGAGCTCTAGGCTCTTTTGAAGTCTGAGTGCATTCCACGGAGGAACTTCGACAGTCACGGCCATCTTTTCTCCCTGCCTTCTTGCCAGGAGGTGTCTGCTCCGTCGCGTACTCCTAAGGGGCCACCCTACGGCAACACTGTCTGCTACACCGATCAGTGCAGCACTCCACGATTCTCATCCCGAATCTTAAACCATTTTGCCATTTCACACGCACCACATACACATCTCAGGGCAGATGTGAGACCCATTCTCAGAACATGGATCGTGCCTGCACGACAGAGACACCACCCTTGACGGATGATCACCGTTTTGTCACTCAGTGGCAACTGTCCATCATGATGAGGACTTTGAAAATTTGAATAATTAGTACATCCTGCACTTTTATTTTTTTATCATTTATTCATTCATTCATTCATTCATTCATTCATTTGGTACAGGTCCTCACTACACAACTCAGACTCGTAGTGATCTTCCTGTCTCGGCCTCCCCAGTGCTGGGATCCAGGCTTCTGGGGCTGGCAAGTCACGTGGTACATCAAACCTGGGTCCTTGTGCTTGTCTGGCAGGCACTTAGACCACTGAGCTATGTCCCAAGCCCCAGAGCTAGCTTTCAAGCCCCATGCTGGCACTTTTAAAAAGAGAATTCTAAACAGCCACAGTAAATATCTTGAAAGAATGACAAGAAACTATGCTAAAAGAAATAACAGAAGGAATAAGTACAATATAGAAAGTTCCATGGGGCCAGGGAGATAGCTCAGGGGCACAAGTGCCTGCCTGGCAAGTGCAAGCTCCTGAGTTCGATCCCTGGTTCTGAAAAAAGAAAAGAAAAGAAAATTCCATTAAGTGGTAAGAACTATAAAAAGAAATGAATAGAAATCCTGGAATTAAAAATATAATAACTTAAATAAAAATATTCCTGAAAGAGTCAACAATAGATCTTAATTGGCTATAGCAAGAAACAGTAACTTGAAGGTAAGGCATCGGGTGTTGTAAAAGCTGAGCAACAGAGGAAACGAATGAAGGAATGAAGGACGTGAACACAGATTGAGGCAAATGGCAGTGCCCGACCCTATGCACCACGGGAGGCATCAGAGGAGCGAAGAGGGGCCGAGTACAAAGCTGTAACATTCCAAAGAAACAATGTCCTGCCCTTGCCCGAGTCGGAGGAACCTAAGAACAAAAAACACTGAGCAGAGTGAGTATGAAGCAGTCGACAGCCAGGCTCCTTGCAGCGGAAATGCTGAAGCCAGTCACGAGAAAACCTTGCAATCAGCCTCAGAAAAAGGTCTCATCAGTTACAAGAGAAGCCTCGCAAGACAGCACCTCATTTCTTCCAGAAGCATGGAAAGCCGAACAGCAGAGGGAGGGCCTGAGTGAAGTTCTAAATGAAAAAAAGAACGGTCAACCAAGGAATTCATGTGAAGAGGATAACGATGACCAACTCAATGACTACCTACTTGTTTTTCCCTTTGCCCGGCTTCCTTAAAATACACAAAGTATTTTGTGGCAATAAGAATCACAAAGTGTGAAGGAGGTTGTAACTATGCGGGTGGGATATTTGTGACACTGTCAGCAGACCAAGAAGAAGAAAGAAGAAATTCAAAGAAAGGACCTGCGAAAGACGGTGTTTAGAGGGTGCATGTGGAGGATTCTTCCAGATTTTGAGACTTCCTACAAAGCCGTAAAGAAACTGTGATACTGGCATAGGGATTGAAATGTGCCTTAGTGTGATCGAGTTGGTATAGAAATAAGCCATCACATGTACACCCAATTGTTTTGACAAAGATTTCAGAGTAGTTCAATAAGGAAGTGATACTTGTTTCCACGAGTGATAATTGTGCATCAGATTTAAAATGATGCACTTGGATTACTCTTGTACTCTGTCTACAAAACTTTAAAAAGGATCAAATGTCTAAATGTAGGAACAAAAACAATTAACTTTTTAAAACAAATCTACGGCCAAATAGTTGAGTGGATTAAAGTGCCTGCAAGCAGGCTCAGGGGCCAGAGATTCGATCCCCGGGCCTGCTGTGCCAGTCCCGCCCCCAATTGAGACTGGGCGTGGTGGCGCACACCTGTAATCCCAGCTCTTGGGATTACTGTAAACAGGCAGATCACTATGAGCCCAATCTAGGACTCACAGTGAGACCCTGAACACCCATAGACCCTTCCCTAAAATAAAAAAATCAATTAATACAAGAAAATATAGCCAACCATCTTCATGGCCCATGATTGGTTCTGGTTTCTTAGACCTGGCACTAAAAGAACAGAAATACAAAAATTATTAATTTGAATTTCATCAAAGTGGACACCTCTTAGGTCTGAAAGGGCTCTGTCACTCAGGTACTAATGCAACTCACAGAGTGGGCAAGTGTGTTTTCATCCTGGATCTGATAAAGATCTTACACTGAGAATGTAAAGGGAACCGTTACAACCCGGGGGCCCGCTGCGCACCTACCAGCTGTGAACTCCTCTCTGTCTCCGGTCACCTGTACCTTGCACGGTGCTTGCCTGAGGTTCATTCTAGTATCACCGCTGCTGCTGCTCTCAAAATGATAATGGGGTGGGGTAAAGAAGTTATTTCTCTAAAGAAAAAAAAAAAATAGAGTTCTGCAGGACCTCCTGGGATAAGAGTCCATTTAAGAAGAAAATAAGAGTGAATGAAGAGATATTTTCCCACACTCTAATAAAATGGAACTGAGCCAGGCAGTGCGTTTCCCAGAGCAGAAATCATCCTACTTTGTTTGTAGGACAGTTGTTTAGGGAGTATTGTTTGCTGAGTGGGCAAGACACCTTAGCGATGATGCGGTTGCAGAGGGCAATGCGTGGAGTGCATCCTGCAGCCTGCAGCAACTTCTTTGCTCTGGGTTATGGAGCTGCCTGGAAGGTCAGAGGCCAGGACTCATCCTTAGTCTGGGATTTGAAACCAAGCATCAAAATGTGGTTCCTTACAGCTGTTTGTACAAGACAGGCAGATTGGCACAGGCCTGGGATCCCGGCAGGTGGAGGCTGAAGCAGGAGGGTCACTGAGTCTGCGGCCACTGTGAGCTACGTGATGAGTTCAAGGCCTACTTGGACTACGTAGTGAGAGCCCTGTCTCAGCAAAGCAAACAAACATACAAACAACAATATAAAAGCTGCTTTTACAGCAAGAATACAGAGGGTGCCATGCAAAAAGGGCGCAATTTGTTTCGTGCCTCTTCCAAGAAATGAGCTGTGCGTGTATTTCCTCCTTTAACCTACTGAGGTCTCCAGCCCTGAACACAATATATAACAACATTTACGACCCAGGTAAGAACCAGTCTGTGGAAATACAAAAGGAAAAAGCTTTAAATCATTTTATGATTATAGCTTCGGGTGCTTCCTGTGCCTGTCCCATTATTTAGTGACATCTATAAATGTATTGAACTTTTTACATTACAGGAGAGAGAGAATGATTTTTTAGAAGGCAGTCAGGGACAGATGAGAAATGTTGATTGAAATTGCCTTTTTTTTTTTTTAAAGTAAATCAAAATCCAATTTTTGAGTGGTAAGTATTTTATAATACATTTTGTCATTGATCACTTTTGTGGTGTGATGGTACAGGTGTATTAAATTTATAGCAGAACACATAACTGTTTCTTTCACCTACCCTTTAAGACAGAGTAAGTTTGGGATATAAAACTTCAAAGTAGACATGGTTTTCAGTACAAGACCGTTGTGAATATTGATGAGGATGCCTTTTTCCATAAGTGTTTGCATAATTCCATCTGTCCTTTGGAAGTCCTATGATTGGGTGCATGCTATTTTGGATATAAAAAACTTAAAACTCAAAGTTGTGTGGCTGCTCCAGGGATGTGAATTTGGTTTCTCCAACATGAGTTTACCTAGGAGCCATGTGTGTATGGCCAGATGAGCCAAGCTGGGAGTGGGTTCCCCGTGAGCCTCCTGGACATTGTCCTTCCCTTTGTGTCTCCAAAGAAGTTTTCTCTTGCTCTACAGAGGTCCTGAGTTCTATAGGAGCAGCAATCAGTGATTGCCGAGCTGGAGCAGAAAAGTGTCAAATGAGAAACAAATAAGGGATAAAGGGCTCTAGAAAGATCAGAAGAGGAGCATCCGTGAGTCTGAGCTTTTTCCGTGTAGCTATGTTGGAACTGATGTGTCTTCAGATCCCTGGAGTCCGCTGGCCCCATGCTTGTAGAAATGGGAGGATTCACTTCAATAAGAGCTGCTGTTGAAGAAGATTAAGTGGCCACAAGGAAAGGGATCGACAATGTACAGTGTGCCTAAGGAGAGTCACCTAGAGAGAAAACATTCTCTCAGGCTTTCACAGAGAGCAAACTGGTCAAGTAATGGCCATGACTCATCCAGAAGGCTGACTCTGACAATAGTTCTACAAAACCCTGGACATGGTTTCACAGTAAATCCTCAGGGGATTTGACTGACCTTGTCAGATACAAAAGTTACATGATTTGTTATACAGGTCTTGCTTTAATTTGCCCTTAACCACCCAGCAGAAAAGTTTAACCACAAGGCATAAAAAGTAAAGCCAGATTAGTATGCCGAGCTGTGAAAGGCTCAAGTCAACAGCTTCCAACATTGCCAGTTCTGCCAATAACCCACTACTATTATGAAATAGTGATCTATGTATACAACTACTTTCTCTTAGCTCACTGAGAACAAATATTTGTACCAATAGTGTTCAGACAAGATATCATGTCTGTATCTTGTACTCTGAACAACTACTATGAAGATAACAATATGCACGATATTAATTATTGTGGATGTCCTACTAACATGTTTTGAAACTCTCATTGTTATTTCTTATTAAAAGTAATAAAAATAAAGAACTGCTGTTTTATGTTAAGTGCAGCTGCTAACAATTTGAACTTCAAAATTCTTCTCTCTCAGTTTATTTTCTGTTTCCATGACAACTTTCACACCCCTCCTTCCCCCTCTTGAGGGTAGGGTCTGGAGCCAGTATGCTGGGCTCTGGTTTGGTTGGCACTAGAAGTCAGGCAGGTTTTTCATTTTTTAAAATTCTCCTAAGATATGAAGCTCTGGATGGTAATCATCTCGCTGCTAAATTACCCCTATTTCACTGACACATGGAGTTCACTAAATATTAGGTAAATTCTCACCACTTGTTCTCTCTGTGCATGAATATTAGAACACTGGGCCTGGCCTCAGGCACACGCACTGATTGGCTTCAATCTTCTGACATGGAGTCCATTATTTTCTCAAGGCTTATGATTGTAAAACAGTGCCTAGGTTGCAGTACAGGGAATGGAACCAAGTCCTTCACACAGCTCTGTTATCTCTAATCCTTTTTTATTTTTTGTTTCTGATGCTTTATAGAAAGGAAGAGCTAGTGGTTAATCGTTTGATCGGTCTTCCATGCCTACCTCAGGTAATCTGAGCAACAAGTTTGATACTACAAGTGTGTGGTATAAGGGCCCGCCCGATAGCTTGGCTGACTGAAGCACTTGCTTAGGCAGAGATCAGTGGCTGGGGTCTGATCCCTTGCATGCAGTACTGGCCCCGCTCCTGGGGCACTGCGGAGATGGGGATTGAGACCGTGTGGTGTGGCACACCTGTAATCCCAGCACGTGGGAGGCTGAATACAGGAGGATCACTACAAGTCCAAGCTGTGTAGTAAGACCTTGTAGACCTTTTAGATCCTGTCCTAAAATATATATGTATATATAAAAGTATAGTATAATATCCTTTGTTAATTTTCCATTTCTGTTTTGAAATATCCTACTATTTTTATTAATGTTGATTTGTTTTTCCCTTTAACTTTGTTATTTGCTTTTATTTTTGCTCTTTTACTTTAATTTTTTAAAAAATATTTATTTATTTATTAATTTATTTAGTACATGGTCTTGCTACACAGCTCAGACTCGTAGTGATCCTCTTGTCTCAGCCTCTCCAGTGTACCTTGCCTGGTTTAGGTTGTCAGCACCGCGTGGCCAGGGTCCCGGGGCTGGCACGGTGTGCTATACTGGGATCAAACCCAGGTCCTCATACTTGCTAGCCAGGCACTTAGACCCCTGAGCTATCTCCTCAGCCCTATTTTTTGTCTTTAAAATAAAATAAATTTTATAACAGGATCTCATTAAGTTGCCAAATTAGCCAAGCTGGCCTTGAACTTGTGATCCTCCTGCCTCATCTCCCAGAATGCTAGGACTTTCGGTGTCTACCACCATACTCGAGTCCATGTATATTTTTTGCTGTTGTAACAAACATGAAGTTTTAGAGTTGGAACTTTCTGTCATCAGGATGAGTATGTCTTGCACCTAGTAAAGGAACAAGTTTGGCATGGGAAGCAGATTAGCTCAGCTGTGGACTCCAGTGTGTGAGGAGTTTGTTAGAAACCAGAAGGAAGGCCTAGCAGGGCAACGGGGGTGGGGCTCATGGCAGAGCTACCCTTGAGAGAAGCCAGGAGACAGGAAGGGCTTGTGGCCCTGAGACTGCACGCAGCCGCAAGGGATCCAGATATGCAGAGATTGGGAGGAAAGGGGGTCGGCAAGAGGCACTGAAAAGAAACACCTGGGAAGCAAGGGGACAGCCAAAGAGGGTGGCACCCAGACAGCCCGGTGCATGTAAGCTCAGGAAACACGGCCAGGCACTGCGTCCTCCTCACCGAGAGGAGTGGGAGTGGGGCAGGGGAGGGGCACAGCCCTATAGCACAGGGGTGCGCCCTGGAGAAAGGGAGGCCAGAATAAGGCGATTTCCGGCAAGGGCGAGAGCCAAGCCAGGTGGTGTCCACCTGCATGCAGTCTTAGCTGCTGGAGAGGTCAGGAGGAAGGCTGGAGACCAGCCCGAGCAATGCGGGGAAGCCCCCCCTCTCAAGAAAAAAAATGAATAAAAAAGAAAGGCAGGCAGGAAGGAAGGAAGGTGGGAAGGAAGGCAGGAAGGAAGGAAGGAAGGAAAGCAGGAAGGAGGGGGGAGAAGAAGAAGAGAGAAGGA
>PVKN010041796.1:0-10494 GCA_004027915.1 Capromys pilorides
TATGATCACACAGACTATAAATGGATAAAATTGTTAAGAGGCCTTTTATATAATTATACGGCATACACAAACATTTATCATACTGTTACATCCTGTGTGTTTAAAGTTTTATATTATAAAAATTTAAATAAAAATACACATTTATATATGTATATATGTATAGCTTTAAATATTTAATCTCTACATTTAAGTATAATTAAAAGTATATAATATATAGTTTTATATACAATAAATTCACATTTAAAATATTTTGTTACAGACATGTGTGAGAACTACTAAATATGTCATACATTATTACATATTATGTTATAGCAAATATTTATAATATGTAATAAAATATATGATAACATAATATATAGGCCATGTAGATATCTGTGTGGTATATCTGAACAGAACAAAGGGACAAGTTCATTTTGTGTTTATGTGGACAGGCCAAACATGAAACTAGAAATTGGCATCACTAACAAAGTAAATAGCTTACGAGACTTTTTTTTTCTTTGCTTTGCTTTGCTTTTACTTTCTTTGTGTGTGTGTGTGTGTGTGTGTGTGTGTGTGTGTGTGTGTGTGTAACCAGGGATTGAATCAGGACCTTGTGCTTGCCAGGCAAGCACTTATTCTTCTGAGCTATGTCCCCAGCCATAGAACACATTTTTTTGAATCACTAATAAAAAAATAACTTGCTATGATGGACTAAAAAGGCATCAATAAAACCATGAACACATATGTATAATTTTGACAATCATTTCTCATTTTTGAGTCCTTTGAATGTTAGAAGTTTTCTACAAACATTCTAGGTAGGTATTAACACATTCACATTATAAGCAGTTATAGAAGAAATGAGCTAGACTGGAAAATTCATGAAGCTTGGGCGTAGACAGCAAATGGCTTGAGTGCTGTCTTTGGTGCACAATGTCTTGAATACTTGCAAAAGTTGGATAATTTTTCTAAGTCTCAAATTCTTCATGTAAATTGTGGAGAAAACTGTTGTACATGTTAAACAAATTACATATAACAAATGATCACTAGTTATTATCAGTAGTCAATATTTTGGAATTAGTGCATTTCTGAAATAATTCACCAGTACCCTGCAGAAGGATCTCAACATGAACTGTTTTTACTCTTAAAAATAAGTTCTGTTCATAGTCATCTTACTTAAAAGCCATTTAGAGAGCAAACGAATTAACTCCTTTAAAGTACGAATACCACTTTTCACCTCAGGAAACGTCTATTCAAAGCCTTGCCTCATCCTGACTGAAAATAGACTTAATAGCCTGCCCCATGAATTGCCACATTGGGACAGTGCTAACATGCAAGTTGGTATAATTTAGAACAATTGTAATTCTGCCAGTTTGTGCTTAAATTTGGGCTAAGATCACAATCAGTAAATTGAGGCAGGTGAGATAGCTCAGCAGTCTAAAGTACCTGCTTTGGCAAGCTTAGACAGGTACAGCAGACAATGGTTCGATTCCTGGCATCACATGCTGCATGAGTTGGAAAAAAAAAATTAATAATAAATAAATAATCAGTATATTATTTCACCATTTTTTTTCTTTCTGCACATTGAAAGACTTGAATCCCTAAATCCTCCAGCCCATGTAATTCTGGCTCTATACAGTGTCACACAACTGTTTCACTCATGGCCTACATGTCCCAGACATAGGTCTTCCAAGACTGTCTAAACATTAGGATCTACTGTGACTATTAAAAAATATTTCATCACAGATTAAAGCCAGAATTTCTGACAGTTGGTTTCCAGTAGAACTCAGACAAATGTTAAAAAATAAACAAATGCTTGGGAGGTTGTTGTTGTTGTTTATTTTGTTTTACTTTGTTTTTCCTGAGAGTTTGTTCTATTGTTAGTGAAAATTTTTAATTCATGGACTTGCAATACTGGAAACATCTGGGAACTAGCTAGGAATGAAGAATTACAGGTCCCACTGCAAATATTCTTAATAGAAAACCCACATTTCACAAAATTTGCAAGTGAATCACATGCAAAGTTGAAAAAAAATAAAAAATATAAAAGTCGCAAAATGCTGTCTCACTCACTTTGCATAATTTCTGCTGCAGCCATACTTATATTTTCTGATGAAGTCCACGAATTGTCTTTGTAGTAATATTAATAGAGAAAAATAGACTAAAAAGAGAGTTGCGTATTCAGGTATGCATTCAGGATCAGACCCTAAAAACAGTCAGTAGATACAGCCAAGGAAGCTGATACACCTGCCAGAGCCAGCGCCACTGTCGCTGTCCCCCTCTCCCTTGCCATTGCAGCACTGCACTCTGACCTTCTACGGAGTCCAAGAAATCTCACTCTAATCATACAACCCTTGTGACTGAGCACTGACATCAAGTAAAGTTTCAGCATAGTTGTAACAAATTCATTCAGGTAGTTTATGTTGAATTCCAAAATACACATGAATATCCGTTGATAAATAAATATAGCGTTGATTTCTGGAGCATAAGTTTTTGTGCGGAATTATCATACAATCAAGTGTCCCCATATCTCCAACTCTTTTCCTTGAGAAGTGTCCAAATAAGACTTTCACCATCCTGGAGAGGCTTACAAAAGGCGAAAATTTTGTTAAATGCTTTGTGTTCTTTTATTTAAATTCTACAACCTTTAAAAATATATCCGGTCTCATAATTGCCCCATGTAAACCCTCCAAAATGTTCCATTCTATTACAACAAACAATAAAACCCAGCTTCCTTTTTCATTTTGTTACTTTATTTTTTGAAATTTATTGGTGTAGTTTAGATATATAAATAAAATAGCATAAATGAAATATAATATTGTGGACAGCCAAGGGAATGAGAGTAACTGTCACCTTGCTATTTGCCCCAAGACTTTAACATTATTTATACCAATAGCAAAAAATTGGCCTGGCAGAGAACATAATATAATAATCATCACTGCATATTATAGTATAGTTTATAAAGATTTTGACATAAAAGAAACTCACTTAGTACTTAGAGCGATTGCTCAAGGAAAAATCATTAATATATTAAATAATTGACCTATGATCAGTGCTCATATATGATGAGGCTTCACATTTGACCCAAAAGAAAAACCTCTTCATTGTATTGCCAAGTAATACTAGAGGCAAAGTACACTTAAAATCAACTTATTTAAGGGCCAGGGAGACAGTGCAATGGTCTACATTGGAAAGTACAAGGATCCAGGTTCCATCCCTGGTATTTCATGCCGTGCCAACCCTGTGCTGAGCCAGCCACTGAAATTAGGCGTGGTGGCACAGGCCTGTAATCCCAGCTCTGGGGAGGAGGAGATAAGGAGGATCACTATGGATCCAAGCTGGGTAAGAAGACCCTGTATCAAATTAATAGATAGATAGATAGATAGATAGATAGATAGATAGATAGATAAATAAATTTTAAAAGTTGGCTTAGCTCAATCCTTGCTGCCTGCTGTAGTTTGGATCATGAAGATTCCCAAAGGTCCGTGTGTAAATGGTTTGATCTGGGGTGTTGAGGCATTAGCTGAATGTGGTGGGCCTGCAGTATGTGAACACGTGGGAGAATTCTCTAGGTTATGGAGGCATAGCCACAAAGAAAAGTGTAGGACCCTGTCCTCTTTCTCTTTCTGTGCTTCTTGGCTGATGACGCAGTGGTTTGCCTCTGCCGCCCTTGCTTTCACCATAATCTATTTCCTCACCAGAGGCTCAAGACAATGTAGTCAAATTAATGGGGAACTCACACTTCCTGGTCCATGTTTCCCAATGCACTCTTTTCTCCCTATAAATTATTTCAGGTATTTCATTATAGCGACTATTAAATGACTAAAGCCCTGCCCTTAAACGGCACATAGAAATAACTGATTTAACCACATTGATGAGCTCTTAAAGAGAAGAGAGATTAGTTTTCTCAGTATGTGATGGTCAAAGACCTTCCTCTTAGTCAAAGATGTTTTTAAATATTATTTTCTAGCAAAGGAAAGAGATCACTTTGAAATACCTAAGGAAACAAGCCATAGGAGTATAGCAAGAAAACATTTTTTTTCTTCAGATTAGCAGAGATTTGAGGGTGAGTTAATTGAAAACCACAGTTGTGTGCAATGATGCTGAATGGTTTGTAGAGATGTGGATTCTGTTTCATTCATCTAGCTAGCCATCACTTGGGAACTTTACTTAATGCACGGACAACATTCAGGTATGTTACTATAAAAATTACCATGGAATATTATTGTCTTGAAATTAAAAACATGTTCAGTATTCAAATTATTCCAATTATACAGATTACTAAATCAGTTTAAGAACTGAAAGTAAGGCTCGAGCAGCTGTAATAGTTAATATATTGTGTCAGCTTGAGGAATCCAGAAGCTTCATTGAATAAATCAGCAATTCTACAGCCTGGTGTGTAGAAGACATGCCTTGGCTAATCGAGGACACTGTTCAGTGTTTAAAACTGAGACGTTCAGAAGTTTAAACAAGCAACTTAGCAGTGGCCCAGAGTTCTCCTGTCCAAACATCCTCAGCCTGTGCAAGAGGAGGGCGTGGCGCTGGTGTGAGCACTACGCCCACCCTAGCGTGGGTGGCCTGCCTACGGTGAAAGGAAGGAAAAGAGCCTTGCTCTCCCCTTTGCTTTTGCTGTCTTCTACCACTATGAATGGGTGGCCCTCTGTGATGCCACTCTGCTTGGATCCAATTGATCATGGACTTAAATCTCCACAAATAGCTAAATAAGCCCTTCCCCCCTTAATATTCCATGCCAGACACTTGATCTCAACAATGAGAAAAGTAAATAAGATAGTGTATTAACGTACCTAGGGAAGTCACAAATGAATGGAGGACCAAACGACCCCGGTGCTGGGATGTCTTGGCCTTGCCCACAAAGATCGAAGATCCGGAGAGGTGACTACATGAGGAATTCAAAAACAGAAGTTCCCTTGGCCAATGATGTCCACTTTCTCTCTCAGAGACAGAGTGACAAGGACAGCTGCCCATTACCTGCAGCCAATGAATGGCCATTGGTCTTATTTGTATGTGTGAGGGCAGGACACCTGAGATCAGATTAGATATCACTCCTGGATGGTCAAAATGTTTTGGATGTGAAATGTCTGCAGTGTTTTACAAATATATATGTACATATATCATTTACACAATATAATATGTTTATTATAATGCATAGACTATTTCAATTTTTTCACCCATTTCTAATAATGTTAAAATTAATTTAATTATAATAGTAAATATTAAATTATAGTAATAAATTTCCAAAATGCTTATACTCTTTAATTGTATAACTATTCTTAACACATTCATGCATTATATCTGTTCCATGTTCTAAACAACTGAATATTTTGAGGCCACAGAGAAATGCACACTGCTGTATCTCCTGACATAGCACACTGGCTAAACCTAGCAATGTGGCATGTCTACATAAAGTCATTCTCCATCTTAAATTTCAAGAATAAATTAATTTTATTCAACAAAAGAAGAGTTTTTAACAATCAGTTTAGTGACTTTGGTGTCAATTAAAGTATTTGTAACATTATTCATGACTTCAATCTGAAACATACAAAAGCAAAAATTATAACTATTTCTAAAGGACTATTTTACTACAACAGTAAATGCTTTGATTTGTTACTGAAATCATTTTTTGTTGACCTACACAATTCATCAGTTTAAATAACATGATTTCACAGCTGAAGAATGTAAACACTAAGAAACTATATGCTGACATTAGTACCTGAACACACACACACACACACACACACACACACACACACACACACACATACACATATGCACACATCAGAGAAATTGTTTCTTCTCATGGAGTTCTTCACGACTCAAAGCAGAAGATGTTAAAGAATGCTTACTGGAATTTTATAGTATTTCTCCAATTTTAGAAGAATATTTTCAGGCAACTATGATAGGCACATTATGATAACAGGCAACCAGCCTGAGAAGAGACTAGGACCTGGCAACAGGTCCAACAGGAGAAATCCTCATGACCTGCCCCTGCACCAGGCATTTATAGGACCAGGAAGTCAGGGAAATGCCCACCCCAAAGTGGGACCCCAACTAGGATGCTCATGACAGACAGGCAGGACTAGAAAGATGGAAAAGTCTGAAATAATATTAATGATATGAACTAACAGGTGGTAGATTAAGTGATCTAGCACTGTAGTTTGGGAAAAAGACACACAGAATAGAAGCACTGGTGGGGGGAACTGACCCATTTTTGCTTTTAATCTTACTTTCTTCTTCTTTTTGCAGTTTTCTAAATGGCTGAGAAGTCCATTCACTTAAAACTAATCCTACCACGCAAACCAAGAGACCAACCCAGTTTAGATAATTCCTTATTTACTCCACCATTGTTTCCTTTCTTCACTCAGTTTCCCAAAGCTTGCATGAGCATCCTTTGTCCCTCAGTCTTGCTTTTTCTTCCTTTTCACTTACCTTTGCTGTATGCACCATCCTTCTTCTTTTTTTATGTATTTATTACAGAATGTACTGGGTCTCACTATGCATCTCAGACTCAGAGTGGTCCTCCTGTTTTCAGCCTCTCAAGGGCTGGGATTACAGGCATGCGCCACAAAGCCCAGTCTCTATCATCGTCTCAGTGCACGCTGGGGGTGGGGCAGACAAGGCATGTTTGGAATCAAACCCTGTTCTCTACGTCTGCCTAAGCAGATGCTTTAGTCCTCTGAGCTATCTGGATGGTCCCACCATCCTTCTTAAATATTCCCCACCACCAGGTAAAACGACTCTACCAAAAGGAAACATTTTGTCTAAAAACTCCCAGTTTACAACTGTGTATGTCTCATAAAAAAGACTGTATTTCAATTACTTTTTATTTCTTTAAGGTTTTCTCATCACTTATGCAAAATAGTATTGCTCCTAGACAGACTCCCAGGATCATTGCATCAGTGAGAACTCATCGTATTTAATTTATAGTTTGTTTCCTTCAGTTTTAAACGAAATTATTGTCCTTGCCAGATCTTTATGATCAACAGCATTATTGCTGACAGAGCTTTGCTTAAATATCTACTTACATGTAATCTAATCTCTTCAGAATCATTCTCTTAAAACAAATTTTATTCTCCAAGCTCATTCAGCATTTTTCTTGGCCGTGTGTCTCCTGGCTTCCCCATAAGTACTCCCTATTCCTTTCAGTAAATACGGAAGAAAGATTCATCTTACGGAGAGCTTTCAAGCATAAACTTTAATCGCACTTTAAATAGCCTCAAAATGTAATTCCTTCTTTAATTAAGATGTTACTTTGTACATCATGATTGAAATACTCCAAAAAGTTCCTTGTTAAAGCTGAAGATATATTGCAAAGTTATGCTATAGTAGAGCTGCAGGGCTCTGGTAATTGGTGGATGACAGATGAAATTCTAGTAAAAGTGATGGCACTTCAAATACAAGAGATGGAGTAGCTTATTTAAATTTGCTAAATACTTAAAACCATAGGAAAATTAATGAGGAAAATGTAAGTACTAGAATTAACTAGGAAAATATGTCAAATTATGTTTTGTTTCATTTTGTTAAAATGTAACACAAACTAGAATCAAGCAAAGCACAGCATCACTTGCCATGTTTGAGTGTACTTATTCATATAAAGAAATTCAGTATTTTAAACATTATCCAAGCATATGCACTTTAAAGTCACCAAAATGGAGAGTACTGAAAAAAGAATAAGTATTAAGAAATAAATTAAACTTTTCAATGAAATTTGGCACAAGACATTTACCTTCAATAACCAAAGTGCTTCAGAATGATAACAATTAGTTATTTCACACCTAGTGTGTAAGCCAGAAGGGCACACTCACAGGTCTGCCCATGCTTAGAGATACCAGCTTTGAATTCACCAACACCAGCAGCAACAATCAGGACAGCACAGTCAGCCTGAGATGTGCCTGTAATCATGTTTTTGATGAAGGCTCTGTGTCCAGGTGCATCAGTGATGGCCACATAATACTTGCTGGTCTCAAATTTCCACAGGGAGATGTCAGTGGTGATACCATGCTCACGCTCAGCTTTCAGCTTGTCCAAGACCCAGGCATACTTGAAGGAACCCTTCCCCATCTCAGCAGCCTCCTTCTCAAATTTTTCAATGGTTCTTTTGTTGATGCCACCACATTTGTAGATCAGATGGCTGCTGGTGGCGGACTTGCCAGAGTCTGCATGTCCCATGACAACGATATCAATGTCTTTTCCTTTCCCATGTTGGCTTTGACTTAATGGTGGTTTCCTGTGTGCTCTTGTGGCAAACCCGATGCACAAAAAGCATGAGAGATTTTAAGTACTTCTTTTGTCTTGCTATATATTATGAATTTTAGTTACATTAAGAAACATTAAATCTTTTGTCTTCTATAATTTCAGGATAATCAGAGTTTCTAACTCATAACTTATAGTTAATTCATCCTCATCAGCAATGCATAATACTATATTCACATGCCAAATGCTCAATGAGAAGTTTTTAAATGTATTGATGTTTAAATTGATGAAAGCACTAACTCCAACTCTAATTCCATTTGTATTTTTATTTGGTTCTCCATTCAGTCCTGTAGAAAAAAACTAACTTCCCAGATATTAAAGAGATGTTTAAACTGCAACCATCACATTGAAGTGTCATACGGTGTGAGCTTTCATTTTATAGTTTTATGGAATCTTTATATATGACAGATAGAGCATTCCCTCCAGTTGCTACAACTCATCCTTATCAGAAGAATATTTTTATTCTAATGGAAGAAATCAATTAGTTACTGAGTTTTCAGCAATGCAATCAACCTTCAGCAGATCCCTGACAGAGAAAGGCTCATCTGAAATAAGTGAGAGAGAAAGAATATGGTAATATTAAATATAACATTTCTCTCCTCACTAAAAATATTCTTAGATTAGCAAAGGTAATACAAAGTGGAACCAAGAACTCCCTCTCCTACAGAACTAAAAGACACATAAAATTGCATCTAAGAAGAGGAAAGATAGGCTTGCCAAATTCTATCAAAGTCATGTTGCATGCTGGCAGATGTTGAGAGAGGATGTGGAGAGAACTTTGTTCTCCAAAGGCAGGTGTCAAGCTCAGGGTCAGGGTACAGATGTTAAATTGCAGAATGATGATGAGAAAGTATATCTAAATTTGTTTATCAAACTTATTTGTTTAGGCTGGCCAGATAGCACAGCAGACTAAAGTTTCTGCTTAGGCAAAGTGCAGCAGCCAGGGTTCGATCTCTAGTGTGCTGTGCCAGCCCCACCCCTGGGTTGCACTGAGACAACAATTGAGACTGGGCATGCTGGCTTGTGCCGTAATCCCAGTGCTTGGGAGGCTGAACACAGGAGCATCTCTAGGAGCCCGATCTACATAGTGAAACCCTATAGATCCTGTGGATTATATATATATATATATATATATATATATATATATATATATATCCTATATGTACTTTTCTCAAGTTTGCCACAAAGACAGAAAAAACAAAGCAAAGAAAAAGTTAAAAAAAATCCCTAGGACCAGTGAGATAGTTCAGCAGAGCAAGCGCCAGCTTAGGCAGCACAGAAATCAGAGTTCAAGCCCCAGCACCACATGCTGCACTAGCCCCACCCCTGGGTGGACCACTGACATCAGGCTTGGTGGCGCACACCTGTAATCCCAGTGCAGGGGAGGCTGAAAACAGGAGGATCACTACAAACTCTATATGCATAGTAAGACCCTATCCCAAATACATAAAAGAAAGAAAGCCCCAATATTAGAGGGAACAATGCACTTCTATATAATCATACTACAAAAAAAATCTTGAGATAATTTTAAATATTGAAAGGAATAATAAGAAAATATAATTTAAACTGTAAGAAATGAAACAAAAATATGCTCAAAATAAATTTGTATCATAAATGCATACATTATGAAAGCCAAAAGGTCTAATGCCAATCATCTAAGCTTTTTGCTTAGAAAAGTATGAAAATGAAGAACTTTATGTTGAAAGACGAAAGACTTAGAGCAAAAATCAAAAAAGCTAAAACAAGAAAATAAACAAAGAAAAATTAATGAGCCAAAATTTGTACTTTGAAACAACTAGTAAGCTGAAAAATTTTTTTAGTTAGTCTAGCAAGTAAAACGGGGAATTCAATTTAACAGCATCACAAATCAGCAGGGGCATTTAGGAATGTGATGAAGTATAGGTCCATAGTGTTGCTATTTTAAATGACTATATCTGGCTAGGGAGACAGCTAGGTGGTCTAAGCTTCTGCCTGGCAAAGACAAAGACCAAGCCCTCAGTGTGCTGTGCCAGCCTTAAAACTGGGCTTCATGGTGCATGTCTATAACCCCAAGCTGAGGATGCTGAGACAGGAGGATCACTATGAGTATGAGCTTTATAGCTAGATGCTGTATCAAAAATGAATATCAAAAATAACTAAGTAAAAATAAAAAAGAAGCCATAGTCACCACAATTCTCTACAATGTTTTTCTACCAGAAAAAAAAAACTCACTCTGACTTTATCATCATTGCAATATGGAAATCATGA